>JAFLJL010004136.1:0-2500 GCA_018398815.1 Conus ventricosus | reverse complement strand
GTCACCAGCACTTGCCTGGCTTTAGTATAGTGCACTCTCAAAATAGTGTGAACATACACACTTTGGTACGAGTCGAAACGCTCGTTCCTGTGATCACTCCTGTGAACCCCCCTTCCCCCCCCCCCACCCCCGTCCCCCAGATGGCGGTAACTAACCCCTTTTTCTTTCTAAATGTTGCTTCTTTTTCCACCCTCAGTCACTTCGTTTTGAAACTGATAACAACAACAAGAAGCCAATTGCAACGGGAGACAACTCACGAGCTCCGATTCCAAAAAAAAAGTTTATTGGTTATTTCCCTTCGACTCTTCCTCTCACGTTACATCCGTTTTGTTAACCGAGTGTCCTCACCAAGACGGTCATTCACAAACGAGCCATCCCTCTGCCCCTCTTCTGCAAGTATGCGAGTTGTGATACTGAATATGCACATGTCTGCCATATATGTTATAATAGTATAACTGATTTGCTTACTTGGATTTCTCCTTCCGTGCGCACAAGTGCGCGAACTCTCTCTCTCTCCCTCCTCTCTCTCTCCCTCTTCTCTCGTCTCTCTCCTCTCTCCTCTGCTCCTCCTCTCTCTCTCCTCTCTCTCTCTCTCTCTTCTGCATACAGTGTGCGTGCCTATTGTGTGTGTGTGTGTGTGTGTGTGTGTGTGTGTGTGTGTGTGTGTGGTGTTGTGTGAGAGAGAGAGAGAGAGAGAGAGAAGGAGAGAAGAGAGAGAGAGAGAGAAGAGAGAGAGAGAGAGAGAGAGAGAGCGGACCTAAGGCGCTTTGTTTTCTACTGTTGACGTGATGTCTTGTGGACTCACTAACAGCAAATGAAGAAAATAACTCGATCATTGCACTCCATGAACGTGGTACCTTTGTCAGTACTGGTCTGTCTTTTAGAAGTTCTGCTACTAGTGTAAAACAATAACTTAAAACACTTAGGAATAGGTTTTGTGCGCTTTTCTTTCTTTCTTTTTTTAAAAAAGAACGTGAAGCTGTCCTCGCTTTAATCGTCTTTATTTCTGCTTGTATTCTAGTACATTATAATCTCTCTCTCTTTTCCCCCCCTCTCCTCTCTCTCTCTCTCTCTCATCTCTTCTCTCTCTCTCTCTCTCTCTCTCTCTCTCCTCTCTCTCTCTTAGCATCACTGTTCCCTCTATTTCCACTTTTTTTTTCTTTCCTTTTTTTTCAAGTCTGACTCATTCCTTATACTGAGTGAGAACATCGGCTATCAAGAGAAGACTTGAAATTTGGGTTTCTTAACATTAATCGTTTACATTGCAAAATATTCGACAGGTAAGAGAAAAAAAAGACATGATAAATTCTAGTGAACACATTTAATACTTTTTTTTTAAAATTTTGCTGAATCACGCTTACAAGAATTCATGCAAGGTTCGGAAAATAGCTGTTCCACGATTTGATTTTATTAGTAAACTTATTGGGAATCCTGAAGAGACGAGTTAATCCGGTACATTCATGAAGGAATTGATCCGAAGTAGACAGCGCCACGCGATTCCAATGATGTCCAATACGTGGATTCAGGATAATTTCAAAAGATACGAATCATCTCTTTTGAGTTTTACCTACAATGGAGGTGTCACTGCGTGCGGACGAGTCCATATACGCTACACCATATGAGCTCATTCTCGAGACCACAATGCGCAGGATTTACAACTAATGGATTAATGAATTAATGACTAAGATGACATGAATTACGGAGAGGGACTCACAGATATGACCTGGGAGAGCCCCGCCCACGCATTAGCTATACAATAATAATAATATAATAATAATAATAATAATAATAATAATAATGTATGGATTTTATATAGCGCAATTCTTGGGATCAACTCACTGCGCTCAACACACACTCAAACACTCGCACTAACATGTGTTCCCATACACACACACACACACACACACACACACACACACACACACATACACCACACAACACACACACACACACACACACACACACACACACACACACACATACCAACACAGGCGCACTTATCAAGTTCATCGGTTCAAGCGTAAACAATACAGTTTTGCATGCAGTACATAAAAAGTCAGGTCAGAATAATAGACACAGCATTAATGGTTGAAGAAGGCTTTCCTAAAGAAGTATGTTTTTAACTCTGACTTGAATTTAGATAATGTAGGCAGATCACGTAAGCTGTCAGGAAGAGAATTCCAAAGAGTGGGCGCACTAAAGCTAAATGCTCTCTCACCGACTGTCTTTAACGAGCGCCTAGGAAGTTTCAGAAGTTTTTGAGAAGATGATCGAAGAGACCGAGAAGTTTGACAGAGAAGCAGAAAGATACTGTGGGAGTGTCCCATCAAAGTAACGATACGCGCTGGTCAGACCAGGCGTAGCTACCTAACATGGTCAGCACTATTTAATCTGAAGCAAACACGCCACGCGATTCCAGTGGGTCGAATACGTAAATGGTTTGTATTTGCTCGTGTCGGATGGAGCCATGTGCACCTGGTACTGGGTGGGTGGATGGCCT
>JAFLJL010004135.1:0-18399 GCA_018398815.1 Conus ventricosus | reverse complement strand
GATTCATCTCTCCCTTACCACCCCCTTTGGAGTCCAACTAGGGCCAGGCCAAGAACCAATGTCTGACCCTCCAGGCTTCGGGAGAGAGACATACGACAAACAGAAGAAAACTAACCCCATCCCCCCTGATCATGCTCAACCCCCGGGGACAGAGAGCTGACCCACTGCAGGGGTTCACTGGCCAGCGGGGGAAACTGCTTTCTTGCCCCACCCCCAAGAAGGGGAGCCGATTAGTAAAACCGGGCCAAAGTGTACTCCCTGTCTAGGAGAGGTCCGACCCAAAGTGATGTGTTGAGAGCACGGCCTCCTCAAGCACGGGCCCCCTCTCAATCACCAGGACCTCATTCCCCTCCGACACAGGTCGCACCGCACGGCAAACACGGCGGATCTTAAGGAGACCACAGAGAGAAAGGAGTGTGAAAAGAAGACTTAAAGGGGGAGACGAAGATAGAAAAGGGCCAAATAAGGGAGGCAGAAAACAAGAAAAGGAGAAAGGCGGGTTACTCTTATCAGGATCCTCACCCTTACCCCTTTTCTGAAAAGGGGGAAGCCCTACCAGGGGCATCAACTCCTTACCACGTTACGCTTAGGCCAAACAGCATCTGCACCTCTCAGGCCTAGAAGCAGTATGAAAAAAACAGCCTATCTTCAAGTTTTGTTTCCCCCCGCCAGCAGAGCCTAAGGGATCACTGGACCACGCAAACCCTCCGCCCACGACAAGGTCGTAACCCCCGGGGGCAGTAATTTCAGCAGAATATACAGAAGCATCTGAATGAATAGTTTCAACAGTATCTGAGAAGGAGCCCAGGGCAAAGGCTGCACAGGCCACTCCCTCTTCAGACTTGGAACCGTCAGTGAAACTTTTTGATAGGATGGGAATTTGGAACAGAGCTCAGCATACAAAGCCTTGTACGCCAGAGAGCTGGAAAGACTCTTTGCAAAAAGCTGCAAGATGGGAAATGAATCTCTGGCGTGAAGAAGGTCCACGGAGGTTGATGGGGGAAACTTAGAAAAATCCGACACAACTCCTAGGTCTAGCCTGCTTTTCCGCACGTGAGGCTGCATACGAAGACCAAACGGGGGGAATACATTTCGGGTTGTTTTCAAACTTACTTGGAACGGAAGGACAAAGACACAGTCATAGGCAGGATTCTGCGGTTCTGAGAACAGTCGGATATATAATAATTCAAAGACAGTTTCAGCCTGCGGTTGGACAATGAAGGTTCCCCCGCCTCTGCGTAAAGGCTGTACACAGGGGTGGTGCGGAACGCTCCAAGACAGAGACGAAGCCCTTGATGGTGGATAGGGTCCAAGAGTTTGAGGTAAGAGGGTCTTGCGAAGCCGTACACGGCAAAAAACCTTTAGTCCAGTTTGGAACGGACCAAGGCTCTGTAGAGGTGCAGCAAAGTTTTCTTAATCAGCGCCCAGTCGGTTTTGTGCTACGACCCGCAGAATATTCAGAGCTTTCTGGCAAGAAGTTTTGAGGTTTTTGATGTGGCTGAGAAAGTTGAGTTTTTTGGTCAAAAATAACTCCCAGGAAATTTTGGCTTCTTTTACAACTGGAATGGTGGACTTGTCTAGACGAATTTCAGGATCATCAAAGAAATCGACGAAATTGTGGAAATGAATTGATGAGTTTTGGTACGGAGAAGGTAAACCCGTTTTCCCCGGCCCACTGTTGGATTCTGTTGACGCAAAGTTGGAAATCGACGCTGTACACTGTGGTAAGAAGCTCCCAAATGCATACAGCGCAAAGTCATTTAAAAAACGGAGAGGGACTCGGTGCCCAGGTTTACCCATTTTGGGCAATGTCATTAATTTTAATGCTGAAAAGGGCGGGAGGGGAAAAAAATGCTCCCTGAGGAAACCCAACTCTGCCCATGGGTGTCGAGAGTGTGGTGCCAAACCACCTGGAACTGTCGATCGGCTAAAAAGGGTTTTTAATGAACAGAGGCAGGTGACCCCGAAAACCAAGTCTGTGCAGGTCCATGAGGACTCCTGTTTTCCACGTGGTGTCGTACGCCTTTTCGAGGTCGAAAAAGATAGCGACCAATGCCCGCTTGTTAACAAAGGGGTTGCGGATGGTGGTTTCCAGACGGATTAATGGTCAACCGTCGGGGTGGTACTTCCGGAAACCGCATTGTTCACTGGCCAAAAGACCATCGGTTTCCAGCTTCCACATCAGACGGGAGTTGACCATCTTTTCCATCAGTTTACAGAGGCAGCTGGTCAGAGCAATTGGGCGATAGTTGGAAGGGTTGGTAAGGTCCTTTCCAGGCTTTGGAATGGGAATGATCAGGGCTTTCCGCCAGGAGGGCGGAAAGGACCCTGTGGTCCAGATATGGTTATAGACTTGGAGAAAGAGTCTGGAGACAGCTTTCTGGGAAATGTTTCACAACCTGATAGTGAATGTCATCCAGACCAGGGGCAGAATCAGTGCAGGTTTGTAAAGCTGATTTGAGTTCAACGATTGAAAAAGGAAGATTATAGGTTTCAGAGTTGTCTGATGTGAAATTGTATGAAGATTTCTCTCTAACCTCTTGTTTCTTAAAAAGACTGCAGATTTATTTGAAGAAGAGGAGTTCTGTTGGATGGTGGAGGCCAACAGATTGGCAACAGCTTGTTTGTCAGTGATCAGAGCATCAGCAAGTTTCAAGTGATGAATGGAGGGGTTTGTGTTCTTCCCTTTGATTTTTCTAATGATGTTCCAGACTTTTTTCTTGGAAGTTTTAGATGTCAGCCTGGAGCAGAAGTTTCTCCAGGACCGACGTTTACTGATTTTGAAAGTGTGTCTCGATTTAGCACGGAGTTTCTGATGGGCTCTAGCGTTGGGACCCGAAGGTCGTTGGTATACCCGACGCTGAGCCCTTTTTGCGAACTTTTGAAATTTGTTGGCAGTCTGAATTGAACCAGGGTGTTTTTTGGCATTTGGAGTTTGTCGGAAGACACTGGAATACAGGTTTTAGCACACTTGATCACGGTGTTAGTCAGTGATTCTGCTGGGTCTGGACTCTGAAAAAAATCAGTGTCCCGGAATTCTTTTGAAATAGTGGTTGAAAATAGATCCCAGTTTGCTTTCTTATAATTGAGATGTTGAGAGACAGAGGCGGTTTCAGTTAATATGGGCTGTAAAAGAACAGGGAAATGGTCACTTCCGTGCAGATCGTCATGGACAGACCACTCATAGTCCAGGACCAGCGAGGGGTCACAAACCGACAAATCTAAGCACGAAAGTGAACCTGTGGAAGAGTGGAGATAAGTTGCAGATCCGTCGTTCAGACAACACAAATCCAAATCTGAAGGACATCCTCAATTAGCAAACCTCTGGATGACGGGAATATAAGTGTTGGACAGTTTCTCTCTTGTGGCGTTTCTTGGCTAAACGATCAACCATTTCGTTCCCGCCGATGCCAACATGACCAGGAACCCAAGCAAGAGTAATGTTGTAACCGTCCGCCTTCAACTTACTAAAAAGTTCAAAAAAAAGTAAAAGTTCTGGATGCTGAAGGTTGCGGCCAGCTTAAAGGCCTCCAAAGCTTGACAGCGAATCCGACAGAACCAGAAAGTCCCTCTTTGAAGAAGTGGAGATTATCTTCAAGAGCCAAAACCAGAGCAGTAAAGTTCCAGCAGAAAGACAGAACATCTAATGAATATGTTTCAACAGATCTGAGAAGGCGCCCTCCCAGGGCAATAGGCTGCACAGGGGGCACTCATCTTCAACTTGGAACCGTCAGTAAAAACTTTTTGACAGGATGGGAATTTCAAAACCAGAGCTCACTTACAAATGCCTTCTGTACGCCAGAGAGCTGGTAGACTCTTGCGAAAAGCTGAAATCAAAACGAATCTCTGGTGTGAAGAAGGCCACGGTGGTTGATCCGGAAACTTGACAAATCAGGATAGCTACACCTAGGTCTAGACCTGCATTCCGCACGGAGGCTGCATAAACGAAGACCAAACGGCGGAATACATTTAGGGTTGTTTTTTCAAACGTACTTGGGAACGGAGGGTCAAAGACACCGTCATAGGCAGGGTTCTGGTTCCGAGAACAGTCTGAATGTAATAATTCAAAGACTGTTTCTCATCAGCCTTGTGCGTTGGACAGCGTGACGGTTTCACAAGCCGCCTCTGCTATCAGGCTGTAAAAGGTGGTGCGGAACCCTCCAAGACAGAGACGAAGGCCCTTGATGGTGGATAGGGTCCAAGAGTTTGAGGTAAGAAGATCGGCGGAGCCGTAGACAGCACAATAGACCGTAGTCCAGTTTGGAACGGACCAGGGCTCTGTAGAGGTGCAGCAAAGTTTCTTATCAGCGCCCCAGTCGGTGTCGCTACGCCCGCAGAATAGTCAGTGCGTCTGGCAAGCAGTGGGGGTGGTTTTTAATATGGCTGAGAAAGTTAAGTTTTTTGGTCCAAAAATGACTCCCAGAAATTTGGCCTCTTTTAACAGCTGGAATGGGAATTTCCCTAACTTGAAGTTTCAGTCTGGAAAAAACTGACGAAATTTATGAAGTGAATACACTGCGTCTTTGCTGGAAGAAAAGGTGAAACCGTTTTCATCCCTCCCACCGATGATTTTATCTAAGCAAAGCAGGAGCCTGCGCTGGAAACTCGGGATACAGGCTCCAGTTGCGTAGACAGCAAAATCATCCCAACCAATGAGCAGTCTGAACCCTGCTGAACTGATTTCACAATGTTTGTTGATTTAATACTAAAGAGGCAGGAGACAGTATCTCCCCTGTGGAACACCCCAACCTCCTCTCGCTGACATCAGAGAGAGTGGTGCCAACCTGGTACCTGAAACGTCGTTCCTGCCAAACAATTTTGAATAAAAAAGCGAAGATGACCTCGAAAACCCAGATCGTGGAGATCATGAAGTATTCCCCCGACTTCAGGTTGGTATCGTAGGCCTTCTCCAAGTCGAAGAAAATTGCCACTGCATGCTGTTTTGTTCAGAAAGGGCGTTCCGAAGTGTAGATTCCAGAACGAATCGATGGGTCAAACTGTAGTCCGATGTTTGGGCGGAAACCACACTGTTCTTTCGCCAAAAGGCCCATCGGTTTCGAGTTTCCACATGAGCCTAGCGTTGACCATTTTCTCCATCAATTAGCAGACACATCTGGTCACAGCTATGGAACGGTATTTGATGATAGAAAGATCGTTTCCAGTTTGTGGATGAAATCATAAGGGCTTTCCCGCCAAGAGGGTGGAAAGAAACCTGTAGTCCACACATGGTTGATACCTTAGCAGTAATTTCAGACCTTCTTGCGGAAGATGTTTCAAACAGTTGAAAATGAATTTTCAATCCATACCAGGAGAAGAATCGCTGCAAGGAAAGTAAAGGCAGATTTCAGCTCGTTTAAAACGTGAAAGGAAGATTGTAGTCTTCCATGTTGTCGCCGAAAAGTTGCAGGGGTGATTTTCTTTTAGGGCTTATTGTTTTTGACAAAAGTGCTTGATTAGTTAGAAAGGAGAATTCTTTTCAATGGTTGAAGCCAGCAGATTAGCAACTGCTTTTCTGTCTGTTATTAAAGAGTCATCAACTTGAGATGGTCCCACAGTGGACAGAGGTTCTTCCCTTTTGATTTTCTTAACTGATGTCTCCAACACTTTTTTCTTGGAAGTTTTCGATGTCAGCCTGGAGCAGAAGCTTCTCCAGGACCGACGTTTACTGATTTTTAAAAGTGTGTCTCGATTTGGCACGGAGTTTCTGATGGGCTCGAGCGTTGGGACCCGAAGGTCGTTGGTATAACCTGACGCTGAGGCCCTGTTTTCGAATTTGGAAATTTGTTGGCAGTCTGAATCAACCAGGGTGTTATTTGGCATTTGAAGTTTATCGGAAGACACTGGAATACAAACTTTAGGCACACTTGAATCATAGTGTTTGTCCGTGGATTCTGCAGTGTCCAGACGTCTCTGAAGAAAGTCAGTGTCCTGGGAATACTTTAGAAATATGGCAGCAAATAGCTTCCCAGTTGCTTTCTTATAATTTTAGATGTTGAGAGACAGAGACATTCAGTTCTTAACAGGTTGTAGAAGGACAGAGAAATGGACACTTCCGTGCAGATCGACATGACATACCACTCATAGTCCAGGACCACGAGGGGTCACAAACCGACAAATCTAAACACGAAAGTGAACCTGTGGAAGAGTGGTGGCAATTGCAGATCCGTCGTTCAGACAACACAAAATCCAAATCCAAAGGACATCCTCAATTAGCAACCTCTGGATCCGTACGGACACTACCCCAAAGAGGATTGTGACCGTTAAAGTCACCCAACAGCAAAAAAGGTCGAGGAAGTTCTTCTATCAGACTGACACGGTCCTGAACGACAAACCGGGACAGAAGGAGGTAAATTAAAGAGAACAGATTGTCACAGTCTTGTCTGGAGAGAGGACTCTCGCAGCCACAGCTTGAAGGGAGGTAGACAGAGCGACAGGACTATACAGTAGAGTTTTGATGTATAAGAAGGCAATACACCGCCCGACCGTCCAACGTGGATGGTTTGCAGGATTTTGAAAGAATACTAAAAGCCAGAAAGAGTAAAGGTCTTCTGGCTTTGAATTTGAGTTTTCCTGAAGAGACCACGACGGAAGTATTATAGATTGGCACAAAAGCTGCAGCTCCTCAAAGTTGGAATTTAGGTCTCACGGATTTCCAATGGAATATTGTATTATCCAAGGTGCAGAGGTTGAAAAAAGGAAGAGATCAGTCATCCCTCTTCAACGTCTGGTGCAAAGTTAAATTTAATTTGAGGTTTTGTACTGCGCACTGTGTGGTCTTCAGACCTGCTGGCAGACTTGCCAACAGGTGAAGAAGGAGGTCTGGATTTGGGAGACGTGGAGGCTTCTTCCTCATCTCCACCATCTCCACACTGGTGGAACTCCCTTGCCACGCACGGCACTGACAAGAGGAGTTTCGAGGGGAAATTGCTGTTTTATTAATCGCCCAGCAGCAGATGTTGTAGACCTGCTGGGCAGTCGGAGGGGTGGCGGATTTTTATGCCTCCACCCGGGGCCATCACTTTGGGATGCAAGGTGGTGGACCTGCTACCACCAAAACTGACAGATACTTACTTGCAATGTCTTCGAAAACATGAATTCATCAGTCTGGCAGCAGAACTGACCGAGTAGGGACTGTGGAACTTTATTTACAGCCAAAAGGCATAGGAAGGACCGCTGTCCCGGCGTCTGACTGCCCCACAACCTGTTTTCCGGGCCACACAAAAGAGATCTTCTTTTCCGTTTTGATACAGTTGTATAGCAGATTCTTGAATCCAACGAGAACAGTTTCGTGAAAAGGAGGGATGGTCGCACACCCCGCAGTTAGCACAATGTGCTGGATCATGACACGGCCCATCATGGTTGCCTTTCACAAATACCACCCAACCTCCTGCCCAGAACAGCGGAGCCCTGACATGGCCAAACCTCGGCGACCTAAAGCAACCTCAACGGGGACGGCACATACAGCTTAACACGAACATTCAGATAGCCTACTTTGATGACCGGCAGCAGCACAGGGTTCCAGAAGGTCCGAAAAGGTGTTGTGTCCACTCATTCTGCACCCTTCTTTAACTGTCAACCCTGGCGCACCTCCGGCACAACACACCCTGGGACGGCCACTCCGTTTTTATTTTGCCTCTGAACCACCATGCTAATTCTCGGCAGCGAATCACTACCTTTTGACGAATTCTACTGCTTATGGGGATCAACCCTGACCTCCCTGTCCCCTTAATTTTTGTTGCCGCCCTCAACAGCTGTTTCAGATTGTTTTTGCGATTTCCAGTTGAATGAGGAACGAGCCGTTTCCTCAACCTCTTGATGACCGAGGGTCCACCTGCCAAAACCTTGAAAGTCCCGTTTTATGGCAAAAGGGCTCAGAGCTGAAAGGGGTCTTTCCTGCTCCCGTCCCCTCCATCATCACGAGCCAGGAAGCCCAGAATCCAGTCCTCTGGTGAACCTCCCATATCGGATCCGCTATCTGAATCAAAATCCCTGAAATAGGGATGCAGAGCCTTCCCTCTTTTTGGGGGGGAAGTTTTTAGAAAAGCCATATTTGTAATTATGTTTCATCTCCTCTCCCCCTTACCCAACCCACCTTGGAGTCCAACTAAGGCCAGGGCCAAAGAACCAATTGTCTTGACCCCTTCCAGGCTTCGGGAGAGACATACGGCAAACAGAAGCCACCAACCCAAGCCCCCCTGATCATGCACAACTCCCGGGAACAGAGAGCTGAGCACTGCAGGGGTTAACTTGGCCAGCAGGGGAACCGGGCTGTCTTGACCCACCCAAGAAGGGGAGCCATTAGTACACCCGGGCCAAAGTGTACCCCTGTCTAGGAAGAGGTCCGAAGCCAAAGTGATGTGGATTGAGAGCGCTGGCCCTCTCAATCACCAGATCTCATTCCCCTCCCCGACACAGGTCGCAATAAACCGCACGGCTTCAAACGGGCGGATCTTAGGAGACCCACAGAGAGTATAGGATGGGAAAAGAAGACCTTGAAGGGGAGACGAAGATAGAAAAGGGCCAAATAAGGGAGGCAGAAAACAAGAAAAGGAGAAAGGCGGTTACTCCTTAGTCAGGATCCTCACCCCTTAGCCTATCTGACATGGAAGCCCCTACAGGGCATCAACTCCTTACCACGATTACGCTTAGGCCAACCGGCATCTTCACCTCTCAGGCCTAGAAGCAGATTTGAAAAAACCAGCCTAAAGCCAAGTATTGATGCCGCCCCCCTGCCAGCAAAGCCTAAGGGATCACTGGACCGCGCAAGCCCTCCGACCACGACAAGGTATCGCAACCCCCGGAGGGAAGAAGGAGAAGGATGAGAAGGAGAAGGAGGACAGGAGAAGGAGGAGAGGCAGAAGTAGACAAGAAGAAGAAAAGAAGAAGAAGGAGAGGAGGTGAGGAGAGAAGAAGAGGAGGAAGAAAAAGAAGAGGAGGAAGAAAAAGAGAAAGAAAAACTGAAATTCATCACAAACATTGCAAAAAAAAAAATCATTCAAGAGTGGATCAAATCCTATAATCTGAGAAACAGACTGTGGTGCCTAATGCCAAACAAATTTCGAAATCCAGAGATCCTTTCTTCATATTATACCCGACATTCTATTTATATAATTTTTGTTTTTGTTTTTTGTTTTTTTATATGCTGGTCCATGAAGGATGATGATAAAGAAGAATGCTACAGACTTACATTCTGGTCTAAGACTGCTGACAGGGCTGTACTCTGTAATTATTTTCCGTCATCAACCCGGCCTAAGACAGTGAGGGACCACAGACACCTGCAGTGTTGTCAGGAAACTTAAACTATACTGCTCAAAGTCCATCCATAAGTGCTTGAAACTCAGCTGTGTGGTCTCGGTCTTCCCAACTGAGCCCATAGCAAACACAACACTGGGCGGAGCCAGTAGGGACTGAAAAATCCCCACGAATTGGGTCTGATGAATCGCGAACACCATGACTTCCAAGCCAAGAGCCCTGCGATACAAACCACTTCACCATTTTGGCAGCTTTAGATTAATTATATATCTAAACTAAAATACAGGCCAAATTTAACTCCCAGCTATAATTAAGAACATTCAGGTTTTCAGATAAATAGACAAACTGGGGACTTATACCTGAGAAAACGATCAGGGAAAGAAAAAAGAAATATAAGACTGAAACAAAAAGAAACATTTCAAAATCAGGTAAGAAAAAACATCAAAGCAACTGTCTTTCTGCAATTATAAAGACAACAAAAACGTTTGCAACTCCAGTGGAGTTTTCAGAATATCTATGATACTGCTGAGTCTGATCTTTCTTGCAGGCTATTTTGAATTTCAGGTATGTCTTAATGGTAATTGCACTTCCGCAAGCTTAGTTATTCTCATTACTTAGGGAAGACAAGTCGAAATATGGGGAACACGTACATTTTTAGCCCTGGAAATATGCACAGAAGTTTCTATTCCTTTAAGTGAGTTGAATATCCTTTCGGGGGACGTGCGGGGAAGACAGTAAGGGAAGGTTGGACTCTCAAAGTAAGCGAACAACTATGCCAACGTTCTGACCGACTAATAATTTAAACCCACCTAAAGGTTTTCAGTCTTAAATCCTATGTTTACTTCAATACCAGTTGGGATGTTACATAGACTTTTAAATTCTATGTTTTACTCATGACTGGTTTGGAAAACCAACAGCCATAGCTCAATGACTTGAAAGAGAAGCATCACTACCAACTCTAGCTAACAATAAATTTGGGGGGGGTAGAGTTTAACCGCGAAGCTCAAGGATCAAATCACAGGTAACAGCTGTAAGCCTGTGACTCACCTTATGTCACAGAACTCCGGCTGTAAACAGGATCGTGATTGCTTCATTACATGACATTAGTCCTAAAGCAGACCTAGGTTTTGGGCTGGCCATCACTGGTCATGACATCCTGAAAAATTGAGAAATGGGCAATGACCCATCACACTGAGAGGAAACCTGAAGTGGTTTTTTTTTAGGGTCACTCAACCAAAATCCACTTTTTTTCTTATATCTTTTTTTTTCCCGCTAGTTTCTTATTCCGAGTACCGGTTTTGAGAATGAATTACATAAAGCTGATTGAACCCACTTGTCATCTGAAATCAAAATCCAGCATCGTAGCAAGAAATAAAAAAGAGACTTTATGCTTTGTATTGCCAGATGTGGTGCTTTCTGAACAAAACGTCAATCTGTACTCAAGTAAATAGTTTCCTTTGGTAAACAGGCAAAATTGATAATACCATCAATTACTTCAATCCCTCTCCATTTGATTTGCATCTTTGTCCTTTTTTTTCCTATAAAATATAAAAAAAATCGGACAGAAGAAGAAAACTTAACTTTTAAACTCTTTTTGGTTGAATCTAATTGTGAATCTTTTACATTCACCGCACAGAATGCTCTACTTCTTGTAATGGTTCTAGTGGTGTTGACTCTTCTTAGTTCCTTTTAATTTTCCATGGTAAAGTACAGCATCTCTCTCATAGTCATATCTCAGAATTCTTGGAAACAATGATTCGGAACTATCACCTCATCATTTGTTTCATGTGCTAAACATACCGTCATAAAACCTGTTTTGAAGCACAACATAAAAAGGAAACTGATAATGCATGGTATTTGATTCTTATACTCATAATTTTGCCGTTTTTTCTGTGTGTGTGTTGTGTGTGTGTGTGTGTGTGTGTGTTGTTGTGTTTGTTGTTGTTGTTTTTTTGCCAGCCCCTAAAATTTGACAATGCCCACAATTTTTAATCAACCTGCTCAATTGAATTTTAAAACTATTCTTACAAAATCTAAACTCTGTATAAAATACAATGCTCTGGCATAAACAAAAAAAAAAATCAAGAAAACAGATCCTGCGAGTTAAATTGCAACAAAAACATTTGCCTAACACTTTAACAGGGAGTAGTGTGGGGAAAAAGGAAATTGACCAATTCATGGGTACAAACCAATTGTAACATGAACAGGTGAAAATCAAATCCATGGCAATCACAAAACTGACACATAAAAAGAATCCGAAAGCTGGACAATACACCTATAAAGAACACTTAAATGACGGGAGAATGTGCAACACAATACATTACACTGGAGACTGAAGACTCATGATTCGTGTACTGTTTAAAATAAACATCACAAACATCCACATTGTGTAGAAATGGGAAGAGAAGCGTGTGTGATGTTTCAGCTTTTTATTTCTTCAGCTCATCACCCGTAAGGACGACATAAAACCACACAGCAATGTTTGTCAGCCCATGAGTCAACATCTTGCATTAAGGCAAAAACACAACCAAAACCAAACACAACGCACAAACAAAAACAGAAGCAAAATACTTTCAGTTCTAACCAGCCGCCGTGGCGCAGTGTAAGCGTCGCGGACTCCCGGCTGGGGAGGTCGTGGGTTCGAATCCCATCAGAAGTCATGTGGGTTTATTCTGCCCCGAACCGCTCCTACCCAGATTGAGTTTGCTGCGGACTCAGTTGGGAAGAGCTGGACTCACACAGTCGATTTCATCCACATAATGGATACGATTCTGAGAGTGTTGCTCAAATTTCCTTGACCAACACTGCTGGTGCCTGTTTCTCTCGGGCCTAGGTTTTTTGACGCCGAGATAATTATGAACGGAAGCGTAGAGTAAACAGCCCTGTCATGTATCTCAGACCGAAAATGGAAATCCGTAAACATCATCTTAATCATCCCATTCTCCTTGATCAGCATAAAAAAAAAAAAAATGTCTCAAAATCTGTGGCCCTTCATGGCCTCTGCTCTCATGTGACCTCAGTTTCGATGTCCCTCTCCTCGCTGTGGCCTTGGATTGGTTCCGTCAGGTCACCGGTATCGGCGGGTCATGGGGGCTGTCGTAGGACCGGACGTGGTGGCGCCCTCCGGAGGGAGAGCTCAACTCACGCCGGCTCGTGACTAAGCAATTATTGTCGTCTAGGGCTTAGTAGTGGTGTCCTGCGTATGTTAGATCAAACAGGTCGCCACTGAACACCACCGAAGTGGACTCGGCAGCAGTGGCTGGTCTCCTCCGGTGGGTTTGCCCCTTGACGACTTTGACATTGACTGCTCCCGAGGATTGCCGTGCCGGGCTGCGCTGGGCCGACCGGGCTGTGGCTGTGGACGGGGTGTCGGAATGAGCGCGTGGGTGCACTGCCTCTGAGGTGGCGCAAGGTTGGGACAGCAAAAAAAATAAAAATTAAAAAAAAACAAAAATTTCTTTCAGTTCTCCGTGAGTTCCACCTCAACAGATCCATGCACCACTGGCTTACCTATCAATCAGTTCATCACAATGGAAAGGGCCTAGAACCCCTAATGCATGTGCTTTTTTTTTTTACGTCTTTTTACTTTCCTTAATTGGGTTGTACACATATTTTCATAAGACAAATCTGGTCTCGCTCACCCACTCCCTCTCTCTATTACAGTTATATGCTGTACTGCATCATTACATCTTAGCAACGGTCACATCTGCAAGATCTCGCCCGCTTAGAACTACCTTACACAAAGCTTGTAATTACTGTGTATTGTGTGTGTGTGAGGGGGGGGGGGGGAAGAAGGGGGAGGGGGGGGAGTGAAGCAACTACAGACAGCATACTGTCATGTGGGGTGGGGTTGGATAGAATATTGGGGCAGGCAGGAACCAAGAGAGGGTGGGGTGGGGGTGAGGGGGTGGGGCTGGGTGTGTTTTGAACATGAATTCATCATGGTGTGTGGTGTGTTGTTGTTGTTTGTTGTTCTTCAGTTTAACGTCTTCCCCACAATTGATATCAGACGGATTGTTGCAATATGTGGTTTAGTGTGTGTGTGTGTGTGTGTGTGTGTGTATGTGAGTGTGTGTGTGTGTGTGTGTGAGTGGTGTGAGAGGAGAGAGAGAGAGAGAGCGAGAGAGAGAGAGAGCGCGCACTCGCGCGCGCCTGTGTAATTGGATAAGTGATTGTGCGTTGTGCCTTGTGAGTGTTTGTGTGGTTGTGTGTTGTGTGTGTGTGTGTGTGTGGTGTGTGTGTGTGTGTATTTTCTTTTGTGTATGAGGGGTATTTTGAAAGTTTAAAGATAAATTCCTACTGGACTACGTATAGATGGGGGCATAACGACATAGTAAAAGCATAATACTTAATATTTTATGGTAAAGTCTGTGGCGTCGATCTATTATGTTGCAATATTAGAACCAGTTTTGAGCCAGTAATCTTTACTCCAGGACCATCTAGTAGGCAGGTGACGTACAGAAAAGAGTTTATATTTTCCCCCCACACATGCAGTAAACTTTTTTACTGTATTTGGTTCGAAGAGAATTTAAACGCACCAATGAAATAAAGTTGCTACCTCTCTAATGTCCTATATTCAAATTTGTCTAATTGAGTCTTGGGCTGGATGTCCGGATTTGGTTGTATACAAGTTGTTGATAATCTTGGCTATTTGAGTCCCTTTCCAATAACCTCTTGAAACTGTTAAAGGATACTCAGAAATAAAGTATAACCTACTGATAGTCTAGCGGAATGTTCAGAAGAAGTCGAGTTCCATCAATGTTGCGAGCTGCTCTCCGCGCAGCATGGTCCAACTAGCTCCTTTGAGGAAATTCACAGTGTGAGGGCACCCCAACAGAAAGTCACATTTATTCTTTTCATCGATAGGAGAAGTGTCACATAATTTAAATTCTGTAATAAGTCTCACAGCGGATCTTTGGATTTAGAGACTGTAGGCGCGAAAGCGCAGACTTTGAATCACTGCAACAATAAAAGATGACAATTTTTCTATGGAAGACTTTAAAACAAACTTCAGGACATTAGAATAGCACTAAGTTCTGCAGTAAATATTACAAGTTTTTGCCAAGACCCTATTTAATTCCTCCACTTTTGATTTAGGTATTATAAAAGCGCTCCTGCACGATGGTCCATCTACATGAATCACCATCTGTAAAAATTTTGCAAGATGATCCTTATATTGATTTTCCAATGAGAATTTACTTAATTTTTTTAAAATATGGTGGATCGTTTTTTGTTTCAGTTCAGTTCAGTGTGTGTGGTGTGTGTGTTGTGTGTCGTGTGTATGTGTGTGTGTGGTGTGTGTGTGCCGCGTGCATGTGGTGTGTGGACTACATAAAAGGTAAAACTATGAAGAAGCTGAAGCAGATTTGACTTTGAAAATATAATTAATGGAAAAAATACAGTGTGGTCATAGAGTTAAGTATCATGCAGCTTTTTTTTACTTCTTAACTATCCTTGAAGTTGAACACATACAGCAATAATCACAAACATAATCATGAAATGTGTGTGTTGTGAGTGTGTGTGTGTGTGTACTGCATGTCCTTAAAGCAGACGGACAGAAAGCAAAAAGGTATCACACTACGTGTGGGTCAAGTGTTAAACTGAGTACGTATGGGAAGAGGTGTTTATTACATCCAAAAAGGCAAGATTTCAAATTCTTTTAAAAAGTCTACAATGGCAAAAGAAGTTGTTGAACAGAAAATATCTTTGAAAAACATACAGCCAATAATACTATGCATTGTCACCACTATATGCTGAAGGCACGTTTCAATTTAGACATTATGTTAGAACAATAAACCACACACATACGCACTCACATACACACACACTCACACGCCCACCTATTCATTCACCAAATGAAGTCGTATGGGGAATAAAATGTCTTGCTTATGAGTTCACATCTGGGCTTTATGGTCGTTTTAATGACAAGAATGGATAGATCTATTTATAAATGACTCTTTAATGGATATTAACATGAACACAGAGGCTCCCTCATGGTTCAGTGAGACATTGGAGTGCAAGATAGGAGATCTAAATTTAAATCAGGCAAAGTGAGTGAGAACGTGGAGGAATATTTTGATACATGGATAACCAGAAACTAATACCTATAAGTTGCAGAGGAGAATTTGATCAAAATCGCTTCATCCTAACACTGTTTATTTAACACTGTTGTGTAAGACCGGCCAGCCACAAATGAAAATAATGACTGAATATGATGAGAATAAGTGACTGCCCATTCTTCATTTTCGTGTCCCGAGTGTTGTTTATCTTGTCCTGAAGAAGACCTATAGGTCAAAACGCGTTGTGATTTATCTTGTGATTTTTTTTGTTTGTTCATGTCTGGCTGATACTGTAACTTAAAATAACTTTTAAAGAATTGTTTGCAATGAGCTCCTGTAATCGCCTCACTTTGCGACTAAATGACACACTGATAAGTTGTTATGATTCCCGCCTGCAGTCATCTCACATTGCAACTGGTGATATCAGAGCAAAGGGCAAACAAGCTGGCAAGCTGGCCTACGCTGCAAGAATTTGGGCAGGACAAATATAACATGGCAAATACAGAGCTTTTCAGATTTTTTGTACTTGGTCCAAAGGGGCATGGGACAGGGGGTTGGGGGAGCTTCCCAGATTCGATCCTCCAGACAATGACATGCCAACTTTTGTTTAAAAATAAAGCAGGATTTGAACTAGAATAAATCACTAATTTTACAATCACTGCGACACTAATAAAATTAATGGTCAAGACTATGCACTCAGTAAATATGGTAGGTAGGTTAGTAGGCAGGTAAGGCTATTATAGCCTCGCGCTTCATGTGCTCCATCAATTGAAATGACAGTACTTTTCCCGGTGTTTAGCGCAGCGTGATTCGTTTGCATATAATTTTATATAAATTGGGATGAGAACAATTTCAGTCATCCAAATCATAACTATATCTTAAAAGATTTGCAATCTACATCAAGGAGGCTCTTAAAACTGTTGATATTGTTTAGTATAGTTTGATGTAACTCGGAAGGGAATTCCACCGCCAACTTACTCTATTAGCAAAAATGAATTTCCTTCCTCAGCAGTTAGTGCAAGAATATTGAACAAATAATTTGCCAGTATTGCCTCATGTGATGTTAGATTTTGCTTAACTGGAATAGTGGAGTTGAAATCAATGTCATCAACATGGTGGAATATCTTGTAAGTTTGAATCAGGTCCACCGCCTCACCCTCGCCTGCCTTATCAGGATGTTAATTCCTAAATATCTAAGTCTTTCCACCATAAGCCAAATTTTTGCATTCCGGCAGTATTTTTTGTCGCTCTTCTTTGAACCTTTTCTATTGATGAGGATTGTCTTTTAAGTAAAGGGTACCAGAGACATACCGTATTCCACATGTGGTCGGATGATGATTTGTATAGCTTGTATAAACATATCTTATCATGAACGAGAAAGATCGTCTTATCACCAATCATTTTGGAGGATAGCCTTTCCTAATAGCTTTTCTGTATGTGAGGTCAAAGTCAAAGATCACATCAAATGTAACTCCAAGGCCTTTTCCTCCTACACATTTTTTGCATCTTTTTGATTGTGAATCACCCTTTCTCAGTATGTAATCATTTTGAGGTTCTTCTTACCAAGGTGCACAACTTTACATTTTGAACATTGAAATACAGGTTCATTGGGAGCCAATCCTGCACATTGTTAAAGGTCCCTTTGAATGACAGAGTGATTTGCTTAATCCCCGTAAATCTTTGTATCATCGGCAAAAATACTACATGTTATTTGTTATGACCTCCGTAAGTGCGGTTATGAATATTGTAAAAAGGACCGGGCCCAGATGCCCCCTGTGGAATACCACTCAAAACTGGTTTGTCTGAGAGTATACTGACCCACCCTCTCTCTTTTGTCTTCTGTCAGTCAGGAAGCAGTAATCCCAGTCAAGAAGAGATATGCAGGTCATTCGCTGTGAATTCTTCTGGTGACCAGGTCATGACAATTTAAGCTACTGGTTAATTTTTTTTTCTTGATATGCTCTATACAAAGTTATAGATTAGCACATATTTTGTAGGCTTATAACGGACTATAGCTTTGCTCAGTTTCTTGCGAATGGTGGTCCAGTCGTCTTGAGTACTGCATGACAGAATTTCCTGACCACAGAAGAATACTCACTTGACTTGTTCTGATGCTGGAAAAATACACTTTGAAAATTAATGCAAAAGTGTGAAGTTTACGTTTCCCCTTGTTCCAATGGCCCACAAATATGACAATTTTAGACCCAGATCTAGTGGAAGTTTCCTGGGTTCCTGAATATTGCCCCCCCCCCCCCCCCATCCTTCCACAGCCCTTCTATCTCACCCCTTCTCATTTGTACACCATGGGCCTCTCAGCAGGTATATTGCTATCTGTATACCCCTGCAGCCTTGGAAGAGGACATTGACCCTCTCTAGTCTCAGTCTTACACAGGAAAATCACCATTCCTCCACCCCTCTCCAGTATATATGTTATTCCAGAAAGTGTTATCTTTGTCATTGACTGCTATCAAATATTACACCTTTAAAATAAATAAAACTGCTAACGCTGCTGTCATTAGCTTAAGCAGCCATTTCCCGCACCCCCCCCCCCCCCCCTCCTCCATCAAAACACACACACACACCTCCTTTCATCCTGTCTTCCGACCATCCCCCATTCAACACAAACATGAACATTTTGCGCATACCTGTCCGCTGTGAAGACTGATGCCAACACTTTCTGAAGTTTTCCATGTTACGCCCTGCCACCGCCCATGTCAACTCCCTCCTCTCTCCACTCTCGCCACTTCATCTACAACAAACTGTCCTGTGAAGCCTGAGGCTCCAAAAATGTACCAAGTCATACTGCCGCGCGTCTGCCATTTCCACCTGCAACAACGGTTTTCTTGTACCAAGCACTCCCAACAGCCGTTTATGCTCGGCGTTTAGGTCTTGGCTGTCACTGTCGATGTGGCTTGAAATAACCGGCTGCGGCTAGACAGACAATGGTGAGCAGTCAAGAGTGATCTTAATACAGTGAACAAAGAGGACGATGAAAAAAGATCTGATTTTGCCACTTAAACGACGATATGATTTTCAGTTAATCTTCATTTTGTTGCTGTTATTGTTTCTTACGTTGCTGTTCATTTTA
>JAFLJL010004134.1:0-18152 GCA_018398815.1 Conus ventricosus | reverse complement strand
GATTGGGAAAAGTTTTTTAATTACGTAATTCCCTATTTCTGAATGCACAGTTTGTGCCCGAATAGAAAAATCCTTCAAGCCTGAAATGCAGAAGATCACGAATTCCTTTGCCCCCAGCATGTCTTTATTTGTACAGTCCACTTGCTGGACCACACCGGGAAAGCCAGGCGTCGGACTTGAGCTCGTGCGTACGAACCTGGGGGCACCAGACTCTTTCTTTCACAAAAAAGGGGTGAATTTTCCACAAACCCCGTAGACGACTCCTTGGTTTTCTCCTAAGTATGTCAGCCATCCAAAGCCTTACATGACGACACGTTGACCTCCTGATGATAATGTTTACACTGGACTGATTGAAAAGGGTTCCACATCTCCACATGCATCACTGAGCTTCAATAAATGGCCCATGGTGTTAAATTCTGTAGGGTTTTTATCACGGGATTCCCCTTGTCTGCGCAGGTTACAAAACTTTGCCCCTTTTATTTCTCCCCAACGTTAGCACCCCCCCCCCTCCCCTATACAGAGAGAGAGAGAGATAGAGAGAGAGAGAGAGAGAGAGAGGAGAGAGAGAGAGAGAAGAGTCGGCGAGAACAGATGCGGACTTTCACAGCACACTCTGAATCCAGCAATATTGTCATCTACATAACTTTTCGCCGGCGATACCAGATCCCAAACTTTTATGGAGCGTGTTCTCGCCAGCCCCATATTGTCTTGAAATATATTGTTGCCTGCAACAATATATGCCAGTGACAATACACATGGATTTCATTCACCTATTGTCACTAAACACATATTTTCATCTGCACATATTGTCGTCAGAAACGATAAATGCTAAATTTTTCATAGCACATATTGTCACTGACACATATTGTCGTAGCATTTTATTGTTGTTTGCGATAATAATGCTGAGTTTAAAGGAAACATGTTGTCCCCGGCAAATATTATAGCCACACCATTTTCAGCCAGCGACAAGAGATGTGATTTGCACGCATATGTTGTGCTGGCACAAATAACCGTCAGCAATTGACTGTCGCTGGCGACAATTTATGCCGATTTTAAAAGGGTACATAATTATTGTCGTCTGTAAATATACTCTCCACGACGACAATATATACCGACTTTCATGGCAATATTGTCAGCGGAACACAATTGTCGTCAGTTAATTTATATGTTCTTACCATAGGGATCAATAATCACCTAAATTTCATTTAATTTTTAATAGATGACTTACCAGCTCTTATTTTCAATCAGACCCAGTGTTGTCTTGTATGTCGATGATATTGTTATGCATGGGGAGCAATGATAATATGATATAGTTGTTGTTAGTGGGGGGTTTTTGGGGGTGTGTGTGTGTGAGGAGGGGGGAGGGGGTTTGTTGGTTGTGCGTTGTGTGTGTTTTTGGGTGGGTGGGAGTGTGCATATACATGACTGTTTGTGTTGCAGATGCTGACGAAGCCTAAATAAAAATTTGAAAGCTTTTAAAAAACAAGAAGGGTGTGTGGTTGGTGTGCCTGCGTTTTTTTTGTACCCCTCTCCTTCTCTCTCTTTTCTCTCTCTCTTTTCTCTCTCTCTTTTCTCTCTCTCTCTCTCTCTCTCTCTCTCCTCTATATATTATATATATTAAAACACACACACACAACAACACACACACACATATATATATATATATTATATAAAATATATATATATATATATATAGGATAATATGATTATAAAGCCTAAAATGACTTTAAAAGTGCTCGACCCCTTGGGGAGCAACATTAGTTAAAGAAGTTAAAAGAGGAATTTTTAAAACTTCTACAAATTTTTTTTCGAGCGTGTTGCGCTGTCATCAGGATGGCCTCGGTTTGCCCACCGCCGATGTTATATAGCGTGTGGCTCCCGTTTGCGGTTGTTTGCACGTGCGGGTTGGCTGCACGTGGTTTTTTGGGGGCTTTCAGGTTTTTGTTTTGGATGTGTTCATAACAACGATTCCATTTATGCCCGCATTGTTTACTATTTCTTTTTGGTGTTTAAAGTTGCTAGTATGGTTTGCATATATTAACCATTTCATTAAACTGGTTGCACCTTTTGAAAATTGCTGATGGTGATGCTCTTTTTATGATTTTTCCAGGATAAATTGTGAGCTTGTTTTTGCGTCTTTAAGTTGCCAGATATAGCTCTTGCTCAGTTCTGTTTTGGTTTTTTATATTTTTACTTTAATTAATGACCTGTTTGTGGTTTGCAATCGGTTTTTGAAGTGGTTTATCAAGTGATCCCCCTATGTATGTTTCCTTTTTTCATTTTTTCTTGATGTCAACAGGTAACCCCTGGTTATAACAAATTGCTGTGAAACATTTGTTTTCATGGCCACTGCTTATCCTTTCTGGTGCAAATTGCAAGATTTCCTTTTTCACCCTTTCCTTTGCTGTGTTGATTTTTCATTTTGTTAGATTGCGTCAATCAGGTTTTTTGAGGTTGGGCATACATGAGTACGATCGTTTTTTTGAACATGTTTTTGTAAATATTTTGACAATTTGTGTAGCTTTTGGAAATAAGTTGTTAGGATCTAAAAATTCTTTCCCTAATGTTCGTTTTGACTTTCCCCATCGTAATGGGGGGTTTTATACCATATGATTTTTCTTTTCCTATTTTTCTTGAGCTTTTATTTGTGTTGTTTGTCTGAGGGTGTATTGTAATTTGTAATTGTAATCCACTTGTTTGTAGTGCCTCCTGTATTCTAACTGCTGCAATGTTGAACACTCTCTCACTCATGACAGGTTTTGAATAGTCTCCTTGTTTATGCCATGGGTATGGTCCTTCAATACAGAGGTGGATGGTTTACTTCTGGTGTGTACGGAAAAGGTGTATCGTTTTTGGGTTTCTTTGTATGTTTTTATATATATAAATTGTTTTGAGATCCAGTGTTATGTCTAAGTATTCACTACCTTAGTGTTTGCTTTTCAATGGTAATATTTAAGTTTGTTGGTTTATTGGAAGATTTTTGCATATATTCCTTTCTGTCTTGTTTTTCGATGGTTTTTCTTGGGGTTTTTGGGTTTTAGTCAGCAAGGCCATCGTCCTCTGTATGTCCACTTGTTTTCCGAGTTTTTTCTTGATGTTGGACAAATGAATAGTCCGACCAGTTCACAAGTTTCCTGCACCATCAATGAACCCATGGTTTACGTCCGAATGTTGAGTTTCCTGTTGGTTTTTCCGGATCCAGGTTTTCATTACTGCTGTGGTAATAAATAATGTTTTCTTGGTGTGGAGAAGATTTCCATTTTCTGACCCCTGTTTATGTCTTGTGTGGTTTACTGGCAAACTTCAGGCTTTTGGGTGATAGTTTCCTCATCTATGGATGGTTAATAAGTCTCCTATGTCAAATTATGAATGAAATACTGTTATTTACTTTGTTTATTGAAGTGTTTTCACATTGCTTAACTTCGTATGTGTTTCTTTCCAGAGGTTGTATTCAGAGTTTGATTTTTATGTCCCCGTTATTATTTTTTCCCAGAATTTTTCTTGCTTATTTTTGCCTAATTCAATTTGGATGGTTTTATTAGTCTACATGTTGGATATGTTGAAATTGGGCATTGTGGTCTTTGAGTTTATGAAAGCTTCTTTTGTTGCCTGTCCGCTTCCTATCCCTGTCCACTTAGGTTCTATGGCGCTCTGCAAGTTCCTTTTTTTCTTTAGTGCGGATCTGCATGTGTATTTTTTGTCGCTTTTTTGTAGTTTTTCTGGATGTTTTTGTCAAGGAGTTGAGAAATATTCCTTTTGGGTTCCATTTTTGTAGTATTTGCTAGATTTTATCCACCTTCCAAATAGTTTTTTTGTCATTTTGTAACCTGTTAATTTATATATGGGTTTTTTTAATGTGTTTTTGGAAATCGCTGTTTGATATTTTGAATTACAATATTGGTTATCATCAATCTTTTCATTTGATCTTCAAGGGTTTTTCTATCGTCTATGACTGGAGGTGATCGCCATTGTTTGAAATCTAGGGTGTTTTTTGTCCTCTTTTTTTTTGCATTCGGGTTCAGGAAAAAAGAATGCTTTCCATCTCTGTTTGCGTACGAACTTTTTCGGTTGTTTCTATTTAAAACGTTTTCAGGTAGGATTGTGGGTTAGAAAACGGTATGTTTTTTTTGTTGACTGCCTAAAATTGATTTCCCATCCAACTTAAAAATACCTTCAGGCCACAGTGCCTCCAACGTGAGGAGCAAATACGATGATTTTGATTAAAAAGCCTAAAAATGACTATTAAAAGTTGCTCGACCCCTTGGGGAGCAACAATAGTTAAAAGAATTTAAAAAGAACCTTAAAACTAAGCTACAAATTTTGTTTCGAAGCGTGTTGCGCTGGGTCCATCAGATGGGCCCCCCTCGGTTTTTTGCCCACCGCCGATGTTATAATAAGCGTGTGGGCTCCCGTGTTGCGTTTGTTTGCACAGGCGGGTTGGCTGCACGTGTTTTGGGGGCTTTCAGGTTTATGTTTTGGATGTTTTCACGAACAACGATTTTTTTCCATTTATGCCTGCAGTTTTTACCTATTTGCTGTTTTGGTGTTTAAAGTTGCAGGGAGGATCTCGTTTGCCATAGTATTAACCATTTTTCAGTTTAAACATAGTTGCACCTTTTTTGAAACATTGCTGTCTGGTGGAGCCACAGTTTATAATTTGCCAGGATAAATTGTAGCTTGTTTTTGCGTCTTTAAGTTCCAGAAATATTTTTGCTCAGTTTCTTTTTTTGGTTTTTATATTTTTCCTTTTATTAAATGACTGTTTTGTGGTTTGCAAACTGGTTTTGAAGTGGTTTTAATCAGTGATCCCATATGTATGTTTCTTCTTCATTTTTCTGATGTCCAGTAGCCTTGGTATACCAATGTTGCTGTGAAGACATTTGTTGTTCAGTGGGCCCTGCTCCTTCTGTGCAATTGCCAAGATTGTCCTTTCTTCACACCTTTCGTATGCTGTGTTGATTTTTCAATTTTGTTAATGCGTCCCAATCAGGTTTTTGAGGTTGGCCATACATGAATACAATAGTTTTGACAGTGTTTTTTTTGTTAAATCTTTTGACAATTTGTGTTCTTTGAAATGAAAGTTGTTTTAGGATCTAAAGAATTCGTTCCCTATGATCCGTTTATTGACTTTCCCCGTCGTTTATGGGGGTTTATACCATAGATTTTTCTTTTTCCTATTTTTCTTGCTTTTATTTGTGTTGTTGGTCTGGGTTTTTATTGTAATTGTAATTGTATCCACTTGTTTGTAGTGCCTCCTGTATTCTACGCAGCATTGTTAAACACTCTCTCACTGCATGACAGGTTGATAGTCTCTTGTTTTGCCATGGGGTAATGTCTTCACTTACAGATGGAGGATGGTTACTTTTGTGTGTACATAAAGAGGTGTATCGTTTGGTTTCTTGTAGGGTTAGTATATATAATTGTTGAGAGTCCAGTGTTATTCAAAGTAAGTTCACTACCTTTTTGTTTAGCTTTCAATGGTAAATCTTTAAGTTTTGTTTTTGGAAGATTTTGCATAGTTCTTTCATTCCTGTTTTTTTCGATGGTTCTTGGGTTTTTGGTTATGCAGCAAGGCATCGTCTCTGTATAGTCCCAAATTGTTTTCCGAGGTTTTTTCTTGATTGTTGGACAGCATGAATAGTCCCGAACCCATTCACATTTCTTGCACCATCATATGATCCCATGGTTACGTCGAATGTTTGAGTTTCTGTTGTTTCCTGATCCAGGTTCTTCATTTCTGCTGTGTAAAATAATGTTTTCTTGGTGTGGAGAATGATTTCCATGTTCCGACCCTGTTATGTCCTGTGTGGTTACTGGGCGAAACTTCAGAGGGCTTTGTGAGTAGTTTTCCTCATCTATGGATTGGGTAAAAGTCTACTATGGCAAATGTGAATGAATACAGTTATTACTTTGGTTTAGTGAGTGTTTTGAACCATGGGATAACTATCGTATGTGTTCTTCAGAGGTTGTATTCAGAGTTTTTTGATTTATGTCCTTTATTTTTTTTCCAGAATTATCCTTCCTTATTTTGCCTAATTCAGAATTTAAATTCCCTCTTTTATAACTTCTTTTTAACCTAATGTTGCCTTCCCAAAGGGGTTCGAGCACTTTTTTAAAGTCATTTGAGCTTTTTTAAGCATATCATCTTATTTGCTCCTCACGTTGAGCACTGTGGCCCTGAAGGATTTTAAAATGGAGGAAATCAATTTTTAGGCAGTCAACAAAAAACATACCGTTTTCCTAACCCCAACCTACTTATAAAGATTAATAGAACAAACCGAAAAGTTTCGTACGCAAACATGAGATGGAACGCATTCTTTTACCTGAACACAATGCAAAAAAAGAGGTACAAAAACACCTACGATTTCAAATCAAAGGCGATCACCCGACCAGTCATAGACCGATAATGAAGAACCCTTTGAAGATATCCAAACGAAAAAGAATGATAACCAATATTGAATGCACAACATCTAACAGCGATTTCCAACAACATTTAAAAAACCCAAAAAAACAGGAACAAAAATTGACAAAAAAATATTTGTGAAGGCTGATAAAACTAGCAATTACTACAAAATGGAAACCAAAAGGACTATTCTCAAACGCCTTACAAAAACCATCCAGAAAAAACTACAACTAAAAAGCCGACAAAAATTACACCAGGACAGTATCCGCCCTAAAGAAAAAAGAACTTGCCGAGCGCATAAGAAAAAAAAAAACCTAAGTGACAGGATAGAATCAACAGCATCAAAAGAAGCTGTCATAACACTCAAAGACCACAAGCCCCAACTTTCCACAATAATCCAACATGTTGACTAAATAAAAACCCATCCAAATCTGAATGAGGCAAAAAAAGCAAAAAATTCTGGAAAAAATAATAAAGGACATAAAATCAAACTCGGAATACAACCTCTGGGAAGAACACATTAGCGAAGTTATCCAATGGGTTCAAAACACTCAATAAACAAAGAATACAGTAATTCTTCACAATTTACATAGTAGACTTTTCCCATTCCGGAGATGAAGGAAACTACTCACCAACAGCCCGAAGTTTGCCAGTAAACCACACAACATAACAGGGTCAGAAATGTAATCATTCTCCAACACCAAGAAAACTTTAATTACACAGCAAAATGAAACCAGGGATTCAGGAAAACGGGCAACAAAACTCAACATATCGAACGTAAACCATGGGTCATAATGAAGGCGCAGAAACATGTGAACTGGTCGACTATTCAGCTTCCACCAATCAATAAAAAACCTCGGAAAACAAGTCCCCGACCTATACAGAGGACGATGCCTTGCTGCACTAACCAACAACCCAAAGACCATCGAAAACCAAGAAGAAAAGAAACTATGCAAAATCTTCCCAAAAGCCCACAAACTTAAAGATTACCATTGAAGCAAACAAAAAGGTAAGTGAACTACTTAGACATAACACTGGATCTCAACCATTTTAATTATACAAACAATTACAAGAACCCAAACGATACAACCTCTTTATGTACAACAACCAAAAGTAACCATCCACCTCTGTAGTGAAACCCATACCCCAATTGTGGGGGGGGGGGGGGGCATAAACAAGAGACTAACAAACCTGTTCATGCAGTGAGAGAGTGTTCAACAATGCAGCAGTAGAATACCAGGAGGCACTACAAACCAGTGGATACAATTACAAATTACAATTACAACCCAGACAACAACACAAATAAAACAAGAAACATAGGAAAAGAAAAATCATATGGAATATAACCCCCCCCATACGACGGGAAAGTCAAAACGAACATAGGGAAGAATTCTTTAGAATCCTAACCAACTTCATTTCCAAAAGAACACAAATTGTCCAAAATTTTAACAAAAACACGGTCAAACTATCGTACTCATGTATGCCCAAACCTCAAAAACCATGATTGACCTCATACCAAAATGAAAATCAACTACAGCAAAGAAGGGTGAAGAAAGGAAATCTTGCAATTGCACCCAAAGGAGCAGGTGCCCACTGAACAACAAATGTCCCTTCACAGCAACATTGTATACCAGCTAACTGTGACATTCAAAAATGAATAAAGACAACATACATAGGATCACTGAAAACCACTTCAAAAACCAGATAAGCAAACCAAAAACCAGTCATTTAATAAAGAAAAAATATAAAACCAAACATAACTGAGCAAATATATCTGAAACTCAAAGACGCAAAAACAAGTACCATTTTATCCTGGAAAATTCATAACAAAAGAGCATCACCATACAGCCAATGTTTCAAAAAGGTAACCCTTGTTTAACTGAAAAAATGGTTAATACTAGCAAACCATAACTTTAGCAACATTAAAAACAACCAAAACAGAAATAGAAACAACTGCAGGCATAAATGGAAATCGTGTTAGGAACACATCCAAAACAAAAACCTGAAAGCCCCCAACAACACGTGCAGCCAACCCGCACGTGCAAACAACCGCAAACGGGAGCCCACACCCTATAATAACATCGGCGGTGGAAACCGAGGGCCATCCTGATGACAGCGCAACACGCACGAAACACATTTCGTAGATAGTTTTAAGATTCCGCTTTTAACTTCCTTTTAACTAATGTAGCTCCCCAAGGGGTCGAACACTTTTTAAATCCATTTTAGGCTTTTTTAATCATATCAGCTTATTTTGCTCCTCAGCGTTGAAGCAACTGTGGCCTGAAGATTTTAAAAATGAGGAATCAATGTTAGGCAGTCAACAAAAAACATACCGTCTTCTAACCCACAATTCCTACTCAAAAAGAATTAATAAACCAAACCCGAAAAGTTCGTACGCACATGAGATGGAAAGCATTCTTTTGGCCTGAAACCTGAATGCAAAAAAAAGAGGACAAAAACACCTACGATTTTTCAAATCATGGCGATCCACCCACCAGTCACAGACGATAGGAAACCCTTTGAAGATCAATTTGAAAAAGAATGTATAACCAATATTGAATTCAAAAAATCTAACAGCGATTTCCAAACAACATTAAAAAACCAAATCAAACAGGTACAAAATACAAAAAAAGATTTGTGAAGGCTGAATAAACTAGCAATTACTACAAAATGAACCAAAAGAATATTCTCAAACTCCTTGACACAAAACACAATTCCAAAAAAACGACAAAAAAAGCCCGACAAAAATCCACATGACAGTATCCGCACTAAAGGTAAAAGAACTTGCAAGCGCCCCCCAAAAAAAAAAAAAACAAATAGACCTAAGTGACCGAGATAACGCGACAGCAACAAAAGAACTATCATCACACTCAACAGACCACAGAGCCCAACTTTTTCACAATAATCCAACATGTAGAACTAATAAACCCATCCAAATCTGAATTAGGCAAAATAACAAAAAAATTTCTGGAAAAACAGATAAGCCATAAAATCAAACTCTGAATACACCCTCGGGAAGAACACATACGAAGTTATCCAATGGTCAAAAACTCTCATAAACAAATAATACAGTATTCATCACAGTTTGAACATTAGTAGACTTTTTACCCATCCATAGATGAGGAAACTACTCACCAAAGCCCGAAGTTTTGCCAGTAACCACACAACATAACATGGTCCGAAATGGATATCATTCTCCACACAAGAAAAACATTATTACACAGCAAAAATGAAACCTGGATCAGCAAACCGCAACAGAAACTTCCCTCAACAGTCGACCGTAAACCATGATTCATAGATGGTGCAGAAACAGTGAACTGGTTCGGAACTTAATTCATGCTGTCCCCCAACAATCAAGAAAAAACCGGGACAACAAGTCGGTCTATACAGAGAACGAATGGTCCCTTGCTGCACTAACCAACAACCCAAGAACCATCGAAAACAAGAAAAAAGAACTATGCAAAAATTCTTGCCAAAAACCACAACTTAAAGAATTACCATTGAAGAAACAAAAAGGTAGTGAACTACTAGACATAACACGCTGGAATCTCAACCATTATATATCAAACCATACTAGGAAAACCCCAAATCGATAACACCTCTTCTTAGTACCCACCCAAAAGTAACCATCCACCATCTTATTGAAAGAACCATACCCCATGGCATAAACAAGAGAACTAAAATCACACCTGTCATGCAGTGAGAGAGTGTACGCAACAATGCACAGTAGAATTACCAAAGAGGCACTACAAACAAGTGGATACAATTACAAATTACACTACAAACCCAGCAAACCAACACAAATAAAGCAAAAAAAATAGGAAACGAATAGTTAAATCAATTAAGGTATAACCCAACCCCCCATACGACGGGAAAGTCAAAACGAACATAGGGAAAGAATTTCTTTTAGGAATCCTAACAACTTCCATTTCCAAAAGGAACACAAAAATTTCCAAAATATTTAAACAAAAACACAGTCAATAACTATCGTCTTTACTCATGTATGCCCAACCTCAAAAACCTGATTGACGCATCTAACAAAATGAAAATCAACACAAAGCAACAGAAGGGTGAAGGAAAAGGAAATCTTGCCATTGCACCAGAAAGGAGCAGTGCCCACGGAACAACAAAATGTCTTCACAGCAACATTTGTATACCAGGCTAACTGTGACATCAGAAAAATGAAAACGACACAATACATAGGGATCACTGAAAACCACCTTCAAAACCAAGATGCTAACCACAAACCAGTCATTTAATGAAAAAAAATTATAAAAAACCAAACAAACGACAAATTATACTATCTGGGAAACTTAAAGGACGCAAAAACAAGCTACAAGTTATCCTGTAAAATCATAAAAAGAGCATCACCCTACTACAGGCAAATGTTTCAAAAAGTGCAACCTATGTTTTAACTGAAAAATGGTTAATACGATGCCAACCATACTTACAACTTTAAACACCAAAACAGAAATGATAAACAACTGCAGGCATAAATGAAAAAATCGTTTGTTTAGTGACACATATCCAAAACAAAAACATGAAAGCCCCCAAAAACTCGTGCCAGCCAACCCGCACGTGCAAACAACCGCAAACGGGAGCCCACACGCTATATAAAACATCGGCGGTGGCAAACCGAGGCCATCCTGATGACACGCACCACGCTCCGAAACAAATTTGCAGATAGTTTATTATGATTCCTCTTTTAACTTCTTTTAACTATATAAAATAATATAATATATATTCAATAATATTCTTGCCGTCATTGCAACACCAAGCTGCTCTGTAAGTTGCTGGCACGGTGGCTCGGTACTTATCCTTGGAATTTATTAGTTTGTTGTATATATATATATATATATATATATTATATATTATATAATAAATTATATATATATAATATATATATATATATATATATTATTATAAAATATATCACTTGGCATTAGGAGCGAGGGCGCATATTTCAGAGCAGTATGTCAATGCAGTTAAAGTTGTTACCTGTAGATCTGTCAATCACCAAGGAAAGCAGGTGCTAGTTTTTCAATATCTCACCTAAAGACGTCAAAGTCATTTTCTCTTTAGCATAATTATTGAATATTTACGGGTGAATTAACGCGTCAATTATGGCTTTGTAACACGTTGTAAGTTTACCACTGGTTCTTTTCCCAAGCCTTGTTTTCATGTTAATTTCAGATCAATCCTACAAGCCATGAGTAACAATCGGAAAAGAGAACGATATGATTTTTTTTTAGAAGAGATACCTTACACGTTGTCGTGGAAGGTTTTGTCCCTTCCTCCCCGTGGGAATGTCAATAAATAAAACAACTGGCCCAAATGATAGGTTAGAGGTGATGCACATGTCCAGCGAGGAGGCTGCTTTTTTTTTTTTAGCTCCCTCTTAATTTCATTTTTTACATCTTTTATCATCTTTTACATCTTTTATTCATACAAGTGACTGTGATATTTTAATAATCAGCTATGTGGGCTGTTGGCTGTTTAATGCTTAATTTTACTTTTTAAACGAAATTGTTTTTAAAGCTTTTTCAGGTAAGGTGTTGTGTCTTACTTGGCTTTTCAATATGGCTACCGACGTGTTGTTCCTCGGTTTCGTTAAAAATCTTTCTACTTTTTCTTGCTATTTGCACATGTGATAGAAACAACTGTATTCCTAGTAATCGGTTTAATTTTGAAATTTTAGATGTAGATGTAGATGTAAAACACCTTTAGTTCCATTTTTGCTGGTTATAAAACTTTGTGCAACCACAACCATGTTAGCCTCTTGTGTCCACCTGTGTCAAGCACTGTTCTCACGTCGATTACTAGGCCCAGATTTGAACCTCTGATTTCAGTTAATATCAGAAATAGTACGGTGATAAGAAATTGTTTTTAATAAAAGGGTTTAGACATAGAGGAGTTAAATTGTGGCTCTTATCAGCCGCCGTGGTGAAGTGGTTAGCGTCGCGGACTCCCGGCTGGGAGGTCGTGGGTTCGAATCACATCAGAAGTCATGTGGGTTTTTCTGCCCCGACCGGCTCCTACCCAGAGTTGAGTTTGCTGCGGACTCAGTTGGGGAAGACTGGGACCACACAGTCGAGTTTCATCACCTTAATGGATGCGTTTCTGAGGGTGTTGCTCAAATTTCCTGACCAACACTGCAGGTGCCTGTATCTCTCGGGCCTGGTTGACGCCGGGATATATTTGAAAGGAAGCGTAGAGTACAGGGCCCCGTCATGTAGTCTCAGAACGAAATGAAATCCGTGCATCATCTTAATCATCCTCATTCTCATTTGATCAGCATTAAATTTTTTTTTTAATTGTGCTTAAGCCTTACCCTACTATCGGGAGATATTGAGCTCAATCCTGGTCCATCCACCAAAGTAAAGTATCCATGCGGAGTCTGCAATTTGCGAGTCACATGGGAACATACAGCAGTTGCCTGTGACGTTTGCAATACATGATATCACTCCAAATGTATGTTATTAAATTCAGCTGATTATGAAGCATTATGTAATAGTGATATATCTTGGACGTGTTTTATCTGTGGGCTTCCAAACTTTAGTTCGAGACTTTTGAAGACTATTGAAGATTGCAGTTCAGAAAGCAACCGTTTTGGCCTTATTTCACCAGACCGATTCCAAAAAAAAGACCCCCTTTGAAATTTTGTCCTAAATTTGCATCCACCCCTGATTCTAAAACTGATAAAATCCCTAATCATAACGTGCAACCCAACATCAAATCATCAAAAGAAAAAGACAAACTTGAATGCATAGCTGTAAACTTTCAATCACTTTTCAAGAAAAAGAAGAACGCATTGTAACTGGAACAGAAACCTGGCTAGAAAACTGAAACATCCAGCAGTGAGCTTCTAATGGAGGATGATTTTGATATTTATAGAAAGGACAGACTTGGAAAAAGAGGTGGGAGAGTCTTGATTGCTATTCGGAAGAACCTAGCCAGTGAGTTTTTACATCACGGCAATAATAGTGAAAGCTTATTTTGTAGGATTAATTTTAAGAATAAGAGACCTGTCGTTGTTGGATCAGTATACAGACCTCCAGACTCAGATGAAAATGTATGTTCATCGATTTGCAAAGACATTTCTGACATTGTTTTGGCCAATAGGAAGGCAATATTATGGATTGGTGGAGAGTTCAAATTTACAGTTCAGTTCAGTTCAGTGGTTTATTTAATGTCTTTTCATCGCAAGATGATATAAGACACTTAACTAAAGAAAGAAAAAACAACAACAACAACAACAACAACAACAACAACAACAACAACAACAACAACAACAACAACAAAACTCAACACTTAACTTATCATCCATGTTAGTACTTTCAAACACACATCTGATATATGCATGCTTACATAAGTTCAACTTACCTGATATCGACTGGCGTGAAGATGCCATGCTGGTAATCAATATTAAATAAACCATCAATCTCAGTTTTTTTATTCCACCAAAGACCTTGGATTAGTGCAGTCACTTGAAATACCAACACGTGGCAATGTATTCTTGGATTTACGTTTTACCAGTTGTCCAGGCGATTTAGGCAATCAGGAATTAATTGCAGCCTGGGTGATCATGACATAATTCTCTTTGAGAGCAACTTTCAACCTTCTCGAAGAAAACCCCCTAAACGTACCATCAGACTCTGGAACCAAGCAGACTTACCAAAATTACGCAGGGATACTCATGATTTCAGTCGTCTTTTTTTGAGGTGCTAAAGATAATGTTAATTACCTTGGAAGTGCATAAAAACTAACTTGGAATTATTATAGGATGACAACATACCAACTAAAATAACTTCAAGCAAGAACCACCAGCCATGGATTACTACAAAAACCAAACGTTTGTTGGAAGGAAACATCGGTTCTTTAAGAAATTGAAACTACACCTAATTCAGAAAGATTACTGATTAGGTATATAACATATTAAGAGAAGGTGTCAGAGAGAATGTCGGCTTGCCCACTCCAATTATGGTTTTTGTTCTTTCTTTTTTCGTTTTTCTTTTCCTTTTTTTTTCTTTTCTTTTTTTTTTGTTGCTGTTCTAACCTTTGCACCACCTCAGAGGCAGTGCACCCACGCCGCTCATCCCGACACCCCGTCCACAGCCACAGCCCGGTCGGCCCCGCCGCAGCCCCGGCACCGGCAATCCACAGGGAGCAGTCAATGTCAAGTCGTCAAGAGGCAACCCAACGGAGGAGACACTGCACTGCTGCCGAGTCACTTCGGTGGTGTTCAGTGGCGCCTGTTCTGATCTAACATATGCAGGACACCACCTACTAAACCCCCTACTGACGACAATAATGCTTAGTCGCGGAGCCGGCGTGAGTGAGCTCTCCCTCCGGAGGGCGCCACCATAGCCGTCCAAAGACAGCTCCCGTGGACCCCGCCGATACCGGTGACCCCGACGGAACCAAAACCAAGGCCACAGACGTGGAGAGGACATCGAAACTGAGGTTACCATGAGAGCTGGGCATGAAGGGCCACAGGAATTTGAGACATTTCTTTTTTAATGCTGATCGATGAGAATGAGATGATTAAGATGATGCTACGGATTTCCATTTCGGTCTGAGACTACATGACAGGGCTGTACTCTACGCTTCCTTTCATAATATATCCCAACGTCACCAGACCTAGAGATACAGGCACCTGCAGTGTTGATCAGGGAATTTGAGCAACACTCTCAGAAACGCATCCATTACGTGGATGAAACTCGACTGTGGGGTCCCAGTCTTCCTGACTGAGCCTGTAGCAAACTCAACTCTGGGTAGGAGCCGGTCGGGGCAGAAAATCCCACATGACTCTGATGTGATTCGAACCCACGACCTCCCAGCCGGGAGTCCGCGACGCTAACCACTTCGCCACAGCGGCTGGTCACTCCAATTATGTTAATTCGATGATCTCAGAAGGTGATCATCAAAACAAGAAATTATGGCCTTACATAAGGAGTAAAGACAGGACAATATCGGGATTCCAGACCTGAGAAATATTCATAAAATACCTCATTCAGGACCCAGAAGGAAAAGCAACTTACTAAACAATCAGTTTTGTTCGGTTTTCTCAAATCCCAAGCCTTCCAATTAATGTTAGACTAAAGGATGATGATAAGGTCCCTGAAATGCAAAATATCAAAGTAAGCAAAGCAGGAGTATTTAGGTTCTGGCCAACATCAATGAAAATAAAGCTACTGTCTGATGGCATTCCTGGCAAGCTCTTAATAATTATGTGCCATGAATTGACTGAGGTAATACCACTACTTTTCCAAGCTTCACTGGACCAGGGAGTAATACCTGATGAGTGGCGAGTGCTAGCATTGTCCATTTATTCAAAGAGGGTGACAAAACAAAAGCAGAGAATCATAGACCTGTATCTCTTACAACATATCAGCAAAATTACTTAAACATATAATACATAGTAGCATAATGGACCATCTTGACAAATATGACTTCTTAAATAACGCTCAACATGGTTTTAGACAGCGAAGGGTTGTGAGACTCAACTTATAACAACTCTCAATTATCTTAATAACTGTCCTAAAAACAGACAGCAAATAGATGTAATTTATTAGGCTTTTTAAAGGCTTTGTTAGGGTTGACCATGAGGACCATGCTACTTAAATTAGAACACATCGGCATCCGCGGTTCTTTGATAAAACGGTCTAGACCATTCTTTGTTCGGAGAACGCAGAAAGTTATTGTGGAAGGGTCGTCATCCCGTTGTAAACCAGTCATGTCAGTGTACCACGGAACTGTTCTGGGGCCCTTGTTTTTTGTTTTTTTTTTTTTTTCAAAATTTATAAAAATGACATAAGTAGAAATATCTCTCCTGGCACTACTATAAGGCTTTTTGCAGATGACAGCTTAGTATATAGAACAATCAGAAGCAAGAATGATACACGCATTCTGCAAGAAGATCTAAACGCTTTACAAGAGTGGAAAGAATTTGGAAAATTGAATTTCGTTCCCAGAAGTGCCAAGTGTTGTGTATATTGTAATAAACGCTCACAAACTACATCAGAATACTCTATTCACAATACTGTTCTTAAATAAACCAGTGCTGCAAAATATTTAGACGTGGTTATAGACAGTCGTCTCGAACGGAAAGAACATTACAATTTAGTATGTAAGAAAGCAAACAACATCTTAGCTTTCTTATACAGGAACATCAACGACTGCCCCCCAAAAGGTTAAAGACAACTGCTACAAAACACTGGTTAGACCAGTACTGGAATATGGTTGCTCAGCCTGGGATCCTTACAATCTAAAGGACATTGATAACCTCGAAAAGACTCAGAAGAGAGCAGCATGGTTCGTAATAGGGAACCATATCAGAGAGAAAGGAAATACTAGAAAGAACATGGGGAAATTAGAATGGAAACCCTTAGAAGAGAGAAGAGCCTTTATTAAACTTAATACCTTCTTCAAAGGCAGAGCTAAACTTATTGATATTCCAATGGAACAACTAGTATTTAATAAAAGTAGCGCCAGGAGTGGCGGTCAATCTTATGCCATACCTGCATCAAATATTGACAGCCATTTACATTCGTTTTAATCCTAGTTCTGTAAGGCGTGAAACTCACTGCCGGGTGCCATCAAGATTGCCACAAATGCAGTCTCATTTAAAAATCAAATTGATAAAGACAATCTTGAGATCTGCATATTGATTAACTTTTCTATTTTAACTTCCCCTATATTTTATGGTTACCTTGGCCTGAATCTGCCATTGCTTTTAACCTTTTAAATATCATGTACGACCCCTTGTTGCCAAATTTTGCTCCAGGGACCAACAGGCTGAGTCGCATTCTCTCTCTCTCTCTCTTTTTATTTTTTATTTTTTTTTTTTTTAACATGCGCGCTGGTGACTTACTCATTTTTGAGTGCACCAGCTTTTAAAGAAGAAGAAGAAGAAAATTCATGTCGCCCAACACCTTTTGAGGATCCCATTGTCATCACATTACATACGCTGATTGTTTCAAAGTAACGTTTATTCTAGTTCAAATAACGTTTATTCTAGGCGTGAAAATAGAGAAAATAACATTCGTATCAAAACATGCATTTAAACTACAAGACCCATGCCAGTATAAAATACCAAATAAGACGATGCATGGAAAACATTCTTTTAAAATGTCATGTATGTGCAGTCAAAATTTTTTTTCCATCAGACATATACTTTTAATTGTCTTCAGTTAGTCAAGATTGAGAAAAGAGAAGAGGCGAAAAAAAGAGAAGAGAAAGAATTTTTTCCCGAAGGTTCCATCGGGACCCAGAGAAGCACCAATATATAAAAAATAACGGCAAAATAACGATTTAACGATTATATAACCGATATACACTTTTGAGACTGGTATTTTAGTCCTCACTGGCTAAATTCTGTGAACATATCAAATTTCATCCAAATTGGACAATATGTCAAGAATAACGATTTTATCAGTCAAATTTTGAAACACTATGTAGAAGTGCCATTTGTGTGTGATAACCTTTCTATATACCACATTTCATTAAAATCCACACATATATATAACAAATAACGGCAGAATAACGGTTTTTATAACGGTTGTTTAATCCATTTTCAGCACTACATCACTTACATATGGAAAGACGCTCCGATTTGTCACAAGAACATCCAAACTGCTTATAAATTGGCCAAGTACTGCTGAGATGTCCATAAAGAAAAAAACAGTTACAGCCGTTCAACCGTATAACGGCTACGGAATAAACATCAGGCACTCATGACCCGACAAAA
>JAFLJL010004133.1:18822-50029 GCA_018398815.1 Conus ventricosus | reverse complement strand
GATCGAGGTTATCGGGGCCAACCCTCATTATAGTAGCATAATGGGACCATCTTGACAAATATGCTTCTTTACATAACGGGGGGCCAGCATGGTTTTAGACAGCGGAAGGAGTTGTGCGACTCAACTAGTATTAACAACTCTCATGATTTTTGTAATGTCTTAACAACAAACAGCAAATAGATGCAATTTTATTAGACTTTTCTAAAGCTTTGATAAGGTTGACCAATGGGGCTGCTGCTTAAATTAGAACCACATTGGATTGGCGGTTCTTTGCTAAAAATGGGCTAGTTCTTTCCTGTTGGGAGAACGCAGGAAATTTGTGTGGAAGGGTCGTCATCCCATTGTAAACAGTCTTGTCAGGTGTACACAGGGCAAACTTGTTCTGGGGCCTTGTTTCTCGTATTTAATTAACTGACATAAGTAGAAATCTCTCTCCAGGAATACTTTAGGCTTTTTGCAGATGACTGCTTAGAATTTAGAACAATCAGAAGCAAGTAAAGTACACGCATTCTACAAGACGATCCCCTCACCGTTTTACAAGAGTGGGGATCAAAGAACTTGGAAAATGGAATTTCTTCCCAAAAGTGCAAGTGTTGCGTATCTGTAACAAACGCTCACCATTAGATGAGATTTATTCTATCCATAATATATCTTAAAGAAAACTAATGCTGCAAAATATTTAGCGTTGATTATAGATAGTCGTCTCAAATGGAAAGAACATTACAATTTAGTATGTATGAAACAAAAAGCAAATAAACATCTTTGCTTTCTTATACAGGAATATCAAGGACTGCCCCAAAGGTTAATAAAGACGACTGTTACAAACGCTGTTAGACCAGTACTGGATATGGTTTGCTCAGTTTGGGGTCCTTACACATCTAAAGGACATTGATAACCTCGAAAGAATCAGAGTGAGCGCCGGTTCGTAACAGGGAACCAAAACACCAGAGAAAAGGGGAATACTAGAAGAACATGAGGAAATTAGATTAGAATGGAAATCCTTAGAAGGAGAAGAGTTTTATTCAACTTAACACCTTTTTCAAAGGCAGAGCAAAAAGTAATTGATATTCCAATGGAACAACTAGTTATTGATAAAAGTAGCACAGGAGTGGCGGTCAAAGTTTTATTTTCTGCGTCAAAATTTTGACCGCACTTACATTCCTTTTTATCCCAGTTCTGTACGGCTGTGAAATCACTGCCGGGTGCCATCAAGATTGCCCATCCCATACTTCCCCCAAAAAACAAATTTGATTCGGGACAGTTTTGAAGATTGGCTATTGGACGATTTCTTTTTTTTACTTCCCCAGATATTTTACTATTACCTGGCCTGAATTGGCCATTGCTTTTTAACTTCTTGATTATCGAGTGAGAACCCCTTGTTGCCTATTTGCTCCGGGGCAACAGTCTGAAGTCGCACTGTTTTATGTTATTTTATTTTGCTTTTGGCATGGCGGCTGGTGACCTACTCGTTTTTGAGTGAACCAGTATTTTAGGAAGAAGAGAGAAGAAGAAGGGTGGGGGGGGGGGGGGGGGTCGGCAGGACGGTACTGAAGAATGTGTGGACAAAGTGAGAGACCAAAGGGAACATTTCAATAGATATACATATCTTGTGTATGCATGTAATGTATATGTATATATATATATAAATATATATATATATATATTATATATATATATATATATATATATTAATATATATATATATATATTTTATATATATTACATATATTGTGTGTGTGTGCATTGTACGCCATGCCTGCTTGAGTGCGTGCTGTGTGTGTGTGCATGTGTGTTTGTGTGTGACTGCATACATCAATCCACAACTGCATCCGGATAGATGATTAAAACAATGGAGTAAAGTGATCTTCAATGTATAAAAGGCATGGCTATATAGGAATGAGGAGAAGGGGGGTCGAGTTCGGTAGGAGGGGAGAGGTGGGGGTTGGGGTGAAGCACGTTAGTTGTCAAACAAAAATGAGTGGGAGGGTGGGGGAAGTGGTTTGTGGGGGGAAGGTTAGGGAGAGGAGGGAGAAAAAAAAACAATTGATGGTGGAAAATTGGAAAATAGTATTGTCACACTTCGAGCACAAATGCATGCACACACTCAGCTCAGCATTCACTCTGTGCACAAAGCATCTTCCAACATCCAGAAGGCGCACTACATATAATTCTTCTTCTCCCCTCCTCTCTGGGGAATAATTTACTAATGATATCTTTTCAAGCCATATAAACAGGTTTTTATGTTTTCCAAGAATTATCTTCCGTTCCTCCTCTCCTGTGGAGGTTACAACTTGACACAGATCCACTAGCTGGGGACCAATTTCATCTCATTATACATAGTAATTTACAAGTACATCTTTCTTTTACCGGTTCTTCTCCTATCATGGAGAAAAGTTTATATACTTTCCAAAGAAGAATCAAAGATGGCTTAAAATACAGGAACCAATGACGGAGTTCCGACCCAGGGGGACAAATCAAAAATTCATAGTGGGTACTGACAAAACGTTTTCCAAATTCTCTCACGACTGCCACAGTCGTTGGCCTCTTTCAACTAGGGTTCTCCAACTCTGGAGACAATTAGGTGCAGCACAGCACTGGAGCCAAAGACTTCTGCGAATGCACGGCCCCGGAGGGCTGAACACATGACTGAATGTCCGTGTTTAGTAAATCTATTTCAAAAATCTGATTAAATGATAAATTCTTTTCCCTTTTTTACCTTTCTTAACTCTCTCTCTTCTTCTCTCTCTCTCTCTTCTCCTCTTCTCTTCTCTCTCTTCTCTCTCTCTTTTCTCTCCTATCTGTCTACTACTCACCTGGTAATGTAGATTACAGGCGAATCTCGTTCTGCAGCTCCAAAACTGTCTGATCTGTGTTCCCAAGCCATCTCCTTCCTATAACTAGTTTTCCTTCGCGCCTCTTCCTGAGTTCATACCTCCCCAACGGGGGTTCTGCCCTGGGGGACTGGGTGGGGTGTCTTATTTTTTAGTTCTCAGGGTCACCCTCTTGTGCCCTTGAGGGTGGGACTATGTTTTAACCTTTTCTCGTACGTCGCCTAAATTTTGCGCGCGTACAACGTGGGTCCGCATGGACCATGCTTTTAGTTAAGAAAGAGGCTTTGCCGTACTATGGGTCCGCATGAACCATGCTTTTTTGGAGGAACAAACTTGCCGTTTTCGTTCGTGGATCCGCTTGGACCCCGCTTTTTATGAAGGAACAAAGCTTGCCGTACGTCGTGGGTCGCATGGACCATGCTTTTTATGAGGATACAAAAGGCCTTGCCGTACGTCGTGGGTTGCTTGGACCCATGCTTTTGTCATGAAGGAACAAAGCCTTGCAGTCGGTTGTGTTTGTGTACGGAATTTAAGAAAAGTCATATGTTTTAGACGGATTGGAATAGTATTCTTTTTTATTAGCAGCAACAGAGTTTTCGTGCAAGAGACTGAACTTTATTGTTTGTTTCAAAATGCATGGTAATGTGAAAAACCAGCGATCGCGGTGGACATGTGTACACGCATGCCAGCACACATTCATTTCAGGTCACCACATCTGCTTTTGAAACATCACTCCAATCACAACAGTTGTGGTAATCAAACAGCTGGGACACACTAAATGAAAATGCGTGGTGTGTATGTGTGTGTGTGTGTGTGTGTGTGTGTGTCGTGTGTGTGTGTGTCGGGTGTGTGCGTGTGTGGTGTGTGTGTGGCGTGTGCGTGTGTGTTGTGTGTGTGTGTGTGGGTGTGTGTGTGTGTGTGTGTGTGGGGTTGGTGTGTGGCGCACGCGTGCGCATGCTATGCGTGTGTGTGTGTGTGGTGTTGTGTGTGGTTTTCAAGTTTGTGTGTGTTGCTGTGTGTATGCTGAGTTGCATGTGTATGTGCGTGCGTGCCATGCAGGTATGTGCGTCAGTCTGTGAATGATAGTGCCGTTCTTGAGTGCACGTATGTAGGATATATGTATGAGAGGGAAGTGTGCTTGTGGTGGGACTTAACAAAATATGGGACGGAGAGGGGATGCGCGTGTTTAGGAGTGACTGTAGGCCTAATGTATCCGACTTGATGTTCTTTAGCATACTAAAAATAGTTTCAGCCTTAATTTTCACAAACGAGAGCCTCAGAGAAGAATTTACACGGCAACACTAACATTATGTCTCACACAAGAATGTAAGGCACTCACTCTGAACGGGGAAAACATACACACAAAGTACATTGTTGCTGATGCTTTTGTTAGGTCCATGGCAATCGAGAATGTTCTCTTTTGTCCTCCCCATCTATCCTTCACGGAATCAGCATGCTTTCTCTTACACATTCTTCCACCATCCCTGCAACAATGCACAAGATGTTATATTGCGCTTAGGTCCATCATTAGGAGTGACAAATAATTTGTCAGTTCTGCATATAGAAGCATTTATTACCCAGTGGGTTATCATGGACAGGTACATAAAATATTGCACCTGTCAACCTCAGATTCTTTTTATCCAGTAATTTCTTGACTTTAAGTCCCGTTCTTGAGTGCTTTTCTTGGTCCCTTTGTAAGTTAGAATTAAACGCATAGCTTCACTTGGGGGACATACCTTTTGTTTGTATTTAACGGAATTCAAGATCAAACTCACCCATAGGTATCCACAGGCACAAACCTTTGTTTTCCATTTAACTGACTACCCCCTTTACGTCACTACAGATTCAAAAGGGCAATACCTTTGTTTGCCAGGGTAACGGCTAATAATCAGTATTTCTTTCGCTTTCTGACCAGCGCTTTGCGCCAGCTTTCTTTCCAAACCACTGCTGAAGGGGTGTTAAAAACATTAATCCTGGGATCTGCACCTTGAGTTTGGACTGAGAGTGGGGGAAAGCGCCATGAGATACTTCTTGATATGTCGAGCATGAAGTGTTGACCCCCCGTCATAACAGAACAGTAGTGGACTAAGCGCATTTGACCATCTAACTTAGGAATTATGACATCATAACAAAAATAATAATAATGACAATGCTATAGCCCCCCCTAACACGGAGGATGTCGGGGGTGCTGTACACTTTTGTAACCATCCAACAGCTAAATGTAAGCCGAAACCACGCACGCATCAAATTGTGCGTGCCCCGGTCATGACTACGTACACCCACAGCACTTGCCCGCACACAGCATGACTCACATATCCACCGCGATGATACGTTACAGGTTAGGGGATACAGCATGTGCCCATTGTGCAGCAGGCAACACACAGTACAGGTAGGTGGGACTACGGCATGTGCCATTGTGCAGCGTGGCAATACACAGTACAGATAGAGGACTACGGCATGTGGCCCATTGTGCAGGGGCAATACACAGTACAAGGTAGGGGACTACAGCATTGCCCATTGTGCAGCAGCAACACACAGTACAGGTTAGAGGACTAGGAAATGTGCCCATGTGCAGCGGGCCTATACACAGTAAGGTAGAGGGACTACGGCATGTGCATTGTGCAGCGGGAATACACAGTACAGGTAGGGGACTACAGCATGTGCCATTGTGCAGCAGGCAATCACCAGTACGGTAGAGTACTAGGCATGTGCCATTGTGCAGCGGGCAATACCAGTACAGGTAGAGGATACGGCATGTGCCCATTGAGCAGCGGGCAATACACGAGTCGGTAGAGGACTACGGCAGTGCCATTGTGCTGGGGGCAATACACAGTAGGGTAGAAGGACTACGGCATGTGGCCCATTGTGCAGCGGGCAATCAACAGTTACAGGTAGAGGACTACGGGCATGTGCCCATTGTTGCAGCGGGCAATACACAGTGCAGGTAGAGGGACTTACGGCATGTGCCTATTGTGCCAGCGGGCCAATAACAGTACAGGTAGGGCACTACGGGCCTGTGGCCCATTGTTGCAGTGGGCAATACACAGTAAGGTAGAGGACTACGGCATTTGCCCCATTGTGCAGCGGGCAATCAAACAGTACAGGTAGAGGACTACGGCATGTGCGCATTGTGCAGCGGGCAAACACAGTACAGGTAGAGGACTACGGCATGTGCCCATTGTGCAGCGGGCAATACCCAGTACAGTTAGAGGACTACGGCATGTGCCCATTGTGCAGCGGGCAATACACAGTACCGGTAGAGGACTACTGTAAAACAATATGGGCACAGCTAATATAGCTGCATTGCTGAGAAACATGCAGAGCCAGCTGATGTCACTGCATTGATTAGAAACATGCAAGATGTCAACCACGGGTCACAGTTAATATTGCTGCATCGCTGAGAAACATGCAAGATCACCGCTGGTGTAGCTGCAATGAGTAGAAAACATGCTGCAGTAAGTCGAAAACATGTGTCAAGGTCACGGCTACGTAGCCGCATTGCTGCAAGACATGTCACGGATAATATCATGGCAATATCATGGCCACGTTGCTGAAAGACATGCGCTGATGAACAAAACAAGAGGGACATGAAATAGCTACTTCTTGTAATCTGTAGTACTAGGACATCCTGGTCAGACCGATGAAGTACATAATAAAATGGGCAACCGAAAACCAATTCAGAGTCTGCCGTGACAGTCTAAGTGCACCGAAAATGCTCTGCCGTTGGAACAGATGACGCATCCATCCTTCGCCCCCCACTTTTTTTTTTTTTTTTTTTTTTTTGCATTCTGGTTTCAATGTGTGCTGATTAAGCAACATAGTAAGTGCATGACCGAAAAGGGGGCCAACCAGCAAGAACATCACTAAGTACTTGTGGTAAAGCCTAGTGTGAACGTCACTGCCCTGTGTAACTACTACTTTGTGTGCATTCAGTTTTTACTTTGTAATTGTTGCATGCTACTATCAAGGCTCCTCTGATTGATTTGTAGAACTTGAACTGCCCCTGATTTGACAGATGCCCACCGTCACTCAGGAACAAGTGTCTTTTGGAGCGTCTGAGAGAAAATATTCGTGGTGGTTCCATGATGTGACGTATGGGATTCCTTCAAATGCCGCGTGTTGCTGTTGGAGTACTTGTTGCGCCCATGTGTTGAATTCTGTTGCTTCTCGCTGTGATAAAAATCACCATTTCCCGGATCGTCAGCTTTGAATCTTGGCAGCAACTGTCCGAACATGACGTGTTCCACCCCGAATCTACTTTCAATAAAGAGGCCAAGGCCAACATATCCATAGCTAAGTCATCGTGTGTTGTCCCAGCCTGAAATCGTTGCCTCCTATCTGAAGGAAGATGATGTTGGGTCGTTGTTTAAGCTTGTCCATTATGCCTGGGAGAGTTTCGTTATCGCGCAGAAGGCCGTGTACCATCAGTCCGGCTCTGCCGACTATCTCCACAGAGCAAGTGTCTTGCAACTTAATATTTGCATTCAAACGCACATCATCTGCATCACAAATATGCTGAGCAAAACGTTTTGATGATGGAATGACCAAGTAACAAGGCATGAGGCATGTTAGACACCGTGTAGGCTTCGATGGATAAGGATCTTACCTTGCAATTTTTTCAGAGAGCCAATTTTTTCAGAGAGCAGGGAGTGTGTCTTCACTGCTAGCGTGTTACCTCGAAAAGGAAGCACTTTTACGCATGCGCGACCTGCATTAAGGATTTTGTCTTACCGCGGAAATTACCGGAATAATCGCGCTCCGCCACAAATTCCTTATGTCCCATAAGATCATTTCTGTCAACAATGGTTTATAGGTTTAGTAAAGAGACTTAAATTCGTTCAGTAGGCTGAGAAATCACTCGCACACATTTTCACATTTTCTCTCTCTCTCTCTCTCTCTCTTCTCTCTCTCTCTCTCTCTCTCTCTCTCCTCTCTCTCTCTCTCTCTCTCTCTCTCTCTCTCTCTCTCTCTCTCTCTTTCTCTCACACACACACACACACACACACAAACACACACCACGCACACACACGCACTCACACACACACACACACACACACACACACACACACACACACACACACACACACAACACACACACACACACACACACACACACACGCACTTACACACACACACACACACACACACACACACACACACACACACACACACACACACACACACATCCATGGAAAAATGTCATTGCGATTCACAGGTACTGTTAGATGCTTGCGCTCGTATCTAGTCGCCTTTGTTATTATGTAAAAGGCGATTGCTAACAACAGTGGTACGTGGAAGGGGAACATTTGGTCGTTGTGTCGTGAGAAAAACATTGGTAGGGAGCAGTTTGTTCTAAGCAAGAGAGAGAGAGAGAGATTGAAAAACCTAAACATAGGAACCTATCAAAATCTGGGATGTTCCCATTTCGTTAGAAGTGTGTCTGTGGGACACTTTCGTCCAAACTATACTGCGGAACTAAAGTAAAGGGCCGGCCTCTGATTTCAGCAGCTTTCCGTATGTATTTTTCATGCCAACACCGCGTGACGAAAAAATGGTCAACTTGGGTTTTCCCAAAGCCTTCCCACTGCTGCACGTGCCTGACCATGTTTTGCAAGAATTGCAGTTCAGCAACACCGTTTTTAGGGGCAGTGAATAGGTTGTCAAAATACGAGACTTTTCTTGAAACTTTGCTCGAATTTAGCTGAAGAAGCAGTATTGCAGTAGGTTTTTGGCATTTTGCACGAGCAAACCATGGCTATACTGAACACTTCTCAACGAAGGTTGCACAGGAATGGGTATTTAGGGCGCGCACCAGAGCTCTGATTAAGCATGCCTCCAAGAACGAAACTGACAACAGTGGATCGAGGACGGGCGCTGGGATGGCTGCAGGACGGCGTTTCCGGCAGAGAAGTTTCCAGACGGCTAGGAGTTAGCCACTCTGTTATTCAGCGGCTCCACCAACGCTTCCAGACTACCGGAAGTACTGATGAGCGACCTCGGTCTGGGCGGCCAAGATGTACAGATGGAAGAGACGATCGCTACCTCCAGGTCTTGGCTCTACGTCACCGAACCATCACCCGCAGGACGTTGATAGGCAACCTCAGGGCCGCTACCAACGTCACCATAAGTCGCATGACGGTGACCCGTCGTCTGCGTGAGGTGCGCCTGCTCTCAAGGAGAACTGTCGTCCGTGTGCCCCCCACACCACGTCATCACCGGGCCAGGATGTCATTCTGCCAAAACCATCGACGTTGGAACGAGACAGCAGTGGGGCAGGGTACTCTTTACAGACGAGTCCCGGTTTACTCTGTCTTCCTGTGATGCCCGCATACGCGCTTGGAGACGTCCAGGTGAACGTTTCATCGACGCCTGTGTCCAGGAACATGACAGGTACGGAGGCGGTTCAGTTATGGTGTGGGCTGGCTTCCATCTGCACGGGAGGACCCCACTGCACGTATTAGAGGCAATCTTACCAGCGTACGGTACAGGGATGAAATCGTGACGCATCTGATCCTCCCTACACTGCAAGCCATGGGTGCCGGCGCTATACTCCAAGACGATAACGCGACCCCTCATCGCACTAGGGTGGTCCAAGATGTTCTGCAGCGTCAGCAGATTGTGAGGATGAACTGGCCAGCCCGATCACCCGACTTGGCGCCCATAGAACACCTCTGGGATATCCTTGGGCGCCGGGTGAGGGACAATCACCCCCCACCTGCTGATGTCGACCAGCTCTTCCGGTTCCTGCAGCAGGAGTGGATGGAAATCTCTCAACAGATGCTCCAGAACCATGTGAACTCAATGCGCTCACGGATTGGTTAATGCCTTGCAGCCCAGGGTGGGCACACCCGTTACTGAACTTGACCAAACTGAAAGAACTTTCTTGCAACTTTTCAAAAGGGGGGTGGGGTAATTCCGACGTTTGCTGCGCAAATGAAATTTCTTTGTTGGTGATTTTGTTTACATGAATCGAAAGGTTACATGTCGTATTAATACATTTCAAGAGTTGAAGGTGTTGCTTTGATTTTTGGGGTTATGAGAGATGATTCTTCTTCTGGCCCTTAACTTTAGTTCGGCAGTGTATTACAAATATGAACATTTTGAGGGATGTCAATGTAGTGTAGACAAAAGAAAATGATCAACACAGTCGTCAAATGATAACTTTCGTACCCTCTCCAATATCTTCACCATTTGCGATGTTCAGAGCCTCAAAGATGTTTATTCTTTCAGCCATAGGGTTGAATTGAACTGAAAGGAAATTCGATTTTAGGTGGATAATGCTGATAACTTATTTCCATGTATGTAGCAGACAATATAATGGTGAAATTAGGCAAGTTTGCGTCCGCATGCACACCGACACACTCACAATCACGCGCACGCACGCGCGCGAGCACATGCGCACACACCACTCACACTGGCCTACAGAAGCTGGAGCACCAGGAGGATGTTTATGTTACCAGGTCTGGCCTGCTGCTGGTAAGAAAAAAAAGAGACGTCGGTATCTCATACAGTACCGTTACAAGCAGTGTGTAGGCCTACAATCCAAAACACAGTACTCTGATGAATTGGTCACTGCACCTCTGCTTTCAAAATCGTTAGTTGTCATGTATACATGTATTGTCATTTTTGTAAAGCACAAAGAGCAGTCTTCTGGGCAGTCTGTTATATAAATATTCATTATTATTATTTAGAAAGCAGATCTGATGAATTTGACGTCGGACTTGCAGTCCCAGAGACAAGTGGAGAGAGCGATTCCCGCCACTGTAGCAAAATTTGGCCACATGCGCATGCGCAGCAGTCGCGTGTTTATGTCAGTGATGTCAGCCATTCTGCTGAGGCTAGTGCTTTGTGGGAAATGGATTGCGAACGGGAGGTTCAGTTTCTGTGTCTTTAGAAAGCATGGGTCCGCTGGACCCACGACGTACGGCGCTCAAGGTTTGTTCTGTTTCAAAAGCATGGGTCCGCTCGGACCCACGACGTACGGCGCTCAAGGTTTGTTCTTTGAAAGTATGGGTCCGCTCAGACCCATGACGTACTGGGACGTTTGTTGTTTGTTTACTCTTTTGTTTTTTGACAAAAACAAAGACAATTTGGTACATAAGTGGGGCTATGCCATATTGACAAAGTCATAAAATTTAGTGAAGACAGCTTTAAACTTTTTTTTTATCAATTAAAAAATTACCCCTGTGGGTCCATGGGGACCCACGGCGTACGGGAAAGGTTTAAGTGGGCTTTCTTTTTCTCTGTTTTTTTTTTGTGTTTTTTCTGCCTACCTATGGTTCTTTCACCTGCATTTCTCTTTCAACATTCTCCTTATTAATCTGCAGTTCCCTGTTTTCTATATCTTCTGCCTTTACGGATCTTTATCCTATTGTTTTCCTTTTTTTCACACAAGTCTTCTGTAGCACTTTCTATTTTCTCTGTGGCCTCTGGTCCACCGTGTTGACGTGCGGTGCGACCCGTGTCGGGGGAGAATGGTGTCCTGGTGGTTGAGAGGGATTCAGAGTAGGATCTGCGCCCCTCAACACGCCACTTTGGCCCGGACTTCCCCTAGACGGGGGGCAGCATGGGGCCCAATGCTGTCAACCGGTCGCCTTCACAGTGTGGGCATGGCATGGGTCAAACGTGTGCCACGTTGCTTGCCCTGGAAGCCAGGTGAGTGGCCTCCTGTCCGTTCCCGGCAGTTGGTCATGAGCCTGGTGGATGGGGTGGAGTGCGTGGCACGCGGTGTATACCTGCACTATAACCCTGGTGTTCCCCTTTGCTGGAGAACCGCTTAGGGGCATCGTCCTTGTGGGCACTCGATGGCGGGTGGGGAGTAGAGGAGGTGAAGTTTTTTTTTTCTTCTTTCATTATGTCTTCTAAACAAATACCCCCTAACAAAAGAGAAGAGAACGATGATGGACATGGCACGCTTATGGACGAGACTGTGAGTAGAGATTCAGATTCAGATGAAGAGATAGAGAGAGTGGCAAAGAGAAAGGGTATCCAAAACACATGGCCAAGCTTCCTTTTAGTGGAAGCAAAAGATCCGAAAGAATCCATTGCTCGGATTTCTCCGTTTGCTGTTTGTAAGTGGTTCGAGGGAGTTTCATCCACAGGATTCAAAATGATTAAAAGACTCAGATCTGGTAGTTACCTTGTTAACTGTGCTACGGAAGCGGCGTCTAAGTTGCTGCTGAAAAGGGATGGTTCTCAACTTATGCAGATCACAGTTAAGGTTTCCATTCACCCCTTTCTCAACTACTCGAAAGGGGTAATCAGATGTGCTGACTTGGCTGGAGTTGCTGAACCAGAAATTCGGACTGAGATGGAAAGTCAGGGTGTTCTGCAGGTCCATAGAGTTAAAATCTCTAAAGGAAGCGACTTAATTAAAACTAACATGCTATTCTTGACTTTTGCTATGCCATCTCCCCCAGAGTTTGTCAAAGTGGGTTATGTCCGAGTGAAAGTTATGCCTTTTGTACCATCTCCTTTGCGGTGTTTCAAGTGTCAACGCTTTGGGCATTCCAGCCGAGCTTGTCGGGGTCAGGAGATCTGTCGTGACTGTGGACAGAAGAAGCATGATGAATCTTGTACAGAGGCTGTATGCTGTGTCAATTGTAAGGGTGATCATTCAGCAAATTCAAAAGTTGTCCAGTGTGGAAAAAGGAATGCGAGATTCAGAAAGTAAAGATCGAGAGGAAATGTTCCTTTCTTGAGGCTAGAAGGTTAGTGGAGGTCAGGACTCCTTCGGCTGCTACTTATGCACAGAAGGTGGTTAACGATTCTGCGAACCGGTCATCGATTGACAGAAATGTTGTCATCGGTATTGGATCGGCTTACCATACTTGAACATCAGTTGAGGTTTTGTCTCAGAAATGCAATAGTGTTCCGTCCAGCAGTGTACAACAGGCTTCAGTCCCTGCTGGTGAGGGAAGAAGTGTTTCAGTTGTACAAAGTGCTGTGGATCAGAGGTCAGGGGTGAAGGATCGGAGGAAAGAGATGTCCCCCTCACAGGCCAATAACAGCAGTACGAGACAGGCACGCAGTGAGGAGCGTCCTTTTCGGACTCCAGACCCTCCTAGGGGAAAATCTCGAAGTCAGGTATTTGGTGCAGCAGGTTTCAGTCCAGTAAGAGCAAATTCCAAGCATGGCAACAAACAACTTAGAAATTTATCAGGAGCATCGGCTTCTGATCTTGTCTTGAAGAACCGTTTTAGTTCTTTGGTGGACAGTGAAGTTTCTGGAGAAGAGGGCTGATAGATATTCTTTTAACAACCTAACATGGGACATACTCCAGTGGAACATAAGGGAGTTAAAGCAAATTGTCGGGACCTTGAGCTATTGTTGACAGAGTATAGATCTTCGATAATTGCTCTTCAGGAAACCCTTTTAACTGCAAGTAAGAAGCATGAGATTCCTGGTTTCTCCTGCTTACTCAAGCCAGCTTCTGCAGACTTTTCAAGGAGAGGCGTTTCTCTTTATATTCATAATTCGGTACTACATACAGAAATTCCACTTCAGACGGATCTGGAGGCAGTGGCAGCTCATATCTCGTTAAACAAGGTCGTTACGATATGTTGTTTGTATCTATCTCCATCTTCTGTGATTTCGAAGAGTCAGTTGGATGGTTTAATTTCTCAGCTCCCTCGCCCATTTCTTTTATTGGGTGACTTGAATGGCCATTCTCCACAGGGGGAAGTAACTGCACCAATTCTCAAGGGAAAGTTCTTGAAGATTTTATATCGGATCATGATCTCTGTCTTCTGAATTCAGGCTCACCGACCTTTTGTTCTCCTTCTGGTTCTTTGACTCACTTGGATTTGTCCATTTGTGACCCTTCCTTATTTTTGGGACTTAGAATGGCAGGTCCATACGGACCTAAGCGGGAGTGATCACTTTCCGATTTTTATTTTATTTTACGAAGCAAATACAGGAGTCCCCCGGGAAACATGGAAGTTTCGCTCTGCAGATTGGAGTCTTTATCAGCAACAGATTTTAAGTAGACTGCCTATGAATCTGTTGCGGAGTTATGATGATCCTGTTTTGCAGTTCACTAAAGTGATAGTAGAGAGTGCTAAGGAAGCTATTCCCAAGTCCCGTGATAAACCAAATGATGTTAAGACCCCTTGTTATGATAAGAGTGCAAAACTTTGAAGGGTAAGAGAAAAGGTGCTCAAAGACGTTTTGCTAGGTTTCCTATGGTGGGAACAAAGTTAAACATCAGGCGTGTAGGGCTAAGTGTTGGTATACTTTTAAAACTAAGAAGAAAGAATCTTGGAAAATTTTTTGTTCAAATCTGTCCTTTAAGGTCAATTCAATCAAAGTCTGGAAACTAATCCGTAAGATTAAGGGAAAGTCGGCTACATCAGTTATAAAATGTTTGCAGTAAATGGATCGATTATTACTAATAAAAAGGAGGTTGCTAACTTGTTAGCTGTTACTATCCATCAAAATTCGTCAGCTGATCATTATTGCAAGGAATTCCAGCGTATCAAAAGATCAGCGGAGTCAAAATCTTGTTCCTTCGAGCCAGATAGTTCTGAGGATTACAACTGCGTTTCAGCATGGATGAGTTAAAGGACGCCATTTGAAAGCCAACAACAATCAGCTCCTGGACCAGATGACATTCATTATCAATTTATTCAACATTTGCCAGCTGAGGGTTTAAATGTGTTGTTGTCTCTGTTTAATCATGTTTGGTGTTCAGGGTATTTTCCACCTTCTTGGAGAGAGGCGGTTGTTATCCCTATCCTAAACCAGGGAAAGATCATTCGGATCTAACAACTATCGTCCTATAGCTCTCACTAGTTGCTTATGTAAAACTATGGAGAGACTGGTATATTCTCGATTGTTATGGCAGTTAGAATGTCTGGGGGCCTTAGATGTTTCCCAGTGTGGATTTCGGAACAACCGCAGTACTACTGATCACCTGGTCCGATATGAGTCTTTTATCAGGAATGCTTTGATTAATGGAGAACATGTAGTTTCTATTCTTTTTGATTTAGAAAAAGCGTATGACACAACATGGAGGCATGAAATTCTTCAGGACTTGAAGGCACTTGATTTCAAAGGTAATTTACCAATGTTTATTGCTAATTTTTTGTCTAACAGGCGACTTCATGCGACCTTTTCGGATCCTTTTGAGCAGGAAATGGGTGTCCCTCAGGGTAGCATCCTTTTCTCCACTTCTGTTCAATCTGAAGATTAATAACATCGTCCAGTCAGTAAAGTCTGAAATTGATAAGTCATTATTTGTTGATGACTTCTCCATCTCTGTCAAGGGGAAAACTTTGGCTGCAGCTGAGCGTCAACTTCAGTTGTGTGTTAATCGTGTTCAGCAGTGGGTTACTGAAAATGGATTTAAGTTTTCAGCTACTAAGACAGAGTGTATTCATTTCCATAGGAAAAGATCTCAGGTCTTAGAACCAAACTATCAGTCTCAATGGTCATGTAAGCAGTCAAGGGTAGAGGGGGGAGAGTCATCCGTCCATCACCCAAGACCGTGTTGATGCTTGACTTTTCATTTATTTCAGTCAATCAAATCCAAACCAACCTACCAACCAACCTGGAAAATTACCAGGAACAACATATTTAGAAAATTGGCAACAAAAGGAGAAATCTCCAAAAACATGAATGAAAGGAAACATACATTTATAACTATGAGTACACAACCATGGGGGAATCTGCAAAAAAATCAACTCAGCATAACAATGGAACAAAAGCAAAATAAAATAACAACATTAAGATTACTGTGAAGATACCGGCATCTGTTCTGTTACAGTAAAGGTTGTACTGCATGCTAGCAGCACTGACCCTTGTGTCTATTAAGACCACAGAACAGGGAAACCACAATTATCTCAACAGGACATGGACTAGATTATTACTCAGCAGATTCAGTTAGTCTCTCATAATATGAAAACAATTTTCATTTATTCATAATAATACATACACAACATCATTCAATCAATGGCTCTGACAAAAGAAAAACATATCTTCATTCAATACCATTGATTGCATACACATTGGCTTGTGGTAACAATAACCATTGTGACCACCAGCTTTACAAAAAATCCATGGTACCAAAGGTACAATGAATTGCACAGGGACATGTTGAAAAATGTCAAAACAAAACAAAAAATTTACAACAGAATATCAACATGGGAAAAAACATTATCTACCTCAGGACAGGGTGTTGACACACACCCGTTCATCTGTCCCGGCCACCTCTCTGGTGTGGAACAGGCGTCCTCTGAAAAGGGCAACATGTGTGTCCCTAAATCATAGCACCAAGACGCACATGATCTTAAAAAAAAAGATAATAAATGCCTGGCATCAACATAGCCAGCAAGAATACCGCAAAGGGAAGCAACTCATACGTTTCAATGTTTTACTCTTCAAAAAAGGGTTACTTCCCTCATTCATACATCGTCGCAACTCGCCTAACTTCGTAATTCTAGGCCCGAGTGTAGCCAAGAAATGGAACACAATTCAAACGAAGTTTCTGATACATCTAAAATGAAAATTAAATAGATCAGCGTTGATTTTCAGGAATTGCTTCCAACAACACTGTAACTACAAGGAATGAGCATAACTGAATAATTCATTCCAGCCTCCATCACATCAGGTACTTTCTTTCTTTCTTTCTTTCTGCGTATGCAGGCTGATACTCCTGCGGACACTCCCTGTGTAGCCAGGCAGTGGAGTTTTTGTGTGTATGACCCTTTTCTATCTCGCCATTAAGGCAGCCATACTCCATCTTCGGGGAAATCAGGTACTGATTCCATGAAAAAATAACATGCACAGAGAGACAGAGAGGGAGAGAGAGAGAGCTGTCCAAGATCTCTTGAAAAAAAAATACAACCAGTTCTCCTCCTAAGTGAAAACTCTTAGTCTTGTAAACATCTCCATTAAGTGGCTTTTAACATTTTCTTGGAAACACTTAAACAAGTCAACAACAACAAAAATATTTATCAATAACAACCAGATTCCCAATGAACTTGTTCCCAGTAAACTTGTTTTGACATACCTCAAAAGATAGTCACCTTTGCCTTGGTGCTGTGGCAAACCAGCATAAAAAGGGTCTTTTTTTCCCCCCAAACAAACCCAGGCAAAAAACCCCGTTGGCTGTGACAAGAAGGGGGGAAAAAGACGCATTTTGGCGGGGGGGCTGGTTTTTTTTCCCTCCAGTTTTCCCAAAAAGTTTAATACGCAGCAGTTTATAGGCCCTTTGAGTTTCAGAAAGGGAAAAACGTATTTTTAAAAAGCTTTGTCAAAAACCATAAATTTTAAAAATCCTTAAAATTGTCGGGTTAATTTTTGCAAAATTCCTAAAACAAGATTATGCCAAGGAAACTGATTTTCCAAAACCAATTTTTGTATTCCTACTTAATTGGAATTTAAAGAAAATTTCTGAAAAAAGCAAATTTGGGAAACCAAGGCGGATAACTCTTCTGAAAAAAAGATCGGGAATTTTTTTTTTTCCCCTAAAAAATTGCAACCCCCTTTATAAAATCTACACAAAAGGCTCAAAATTTCACTAAACCCCCTATGAAATTTTACACCCCCTTTAAATCAGCTCAACTCTTTCAAAAAATTTAAAAATAGCCAAAATTTTAAAACAAAACTTTGCTCTTAAAGAGCAGGAAGTTTAAAACATTTGCTAAGTAAAACTTCGCCCAGCCACAAATCTCCCCTCCCTGACTTTATGGCCCCCAAATAACTTTTGCCCAAAGAAAATAGCTTTTCCTTTTTTGTCATGTGAAGTACCTCACATCAAGGCATGTGACGCCCCATCCTTGTTTTTATGTTTGAATCTTTTTCCCCGGGCCACAACAAAAGGGAAGAAATTAATGTGGTTAATATGAAAGCGGGCGCCCCAAAAAAATTTGAGTATGCTCATTCAGGAAACGAATGTGGTCATTGGGTGAAAGGGGTGACCACTGAGTGATAGTTTAAAAAAGGGGCTGGTAAGGAAAGGGTGTGGTCATGTTTTTTTTTGAACATGAGTATGCCCCTACTAGTAAAAGGGGGGGAAGAGTCAGTTTTAACCCAGAAGAGGGCCCTGGACTCAAACCCTGTCAGGGGGTTGGTCCTCTTTGCAAACCAGTCTTTTCCAGTGAGGGATTTTTATTGGGGAAAGCTACGGGGGAAAATTTAAAAGAAAAGAGAAAGAAAGAATTCAAAAGTTAAATTTGGGGGAAGCGGTTATTTTACACAACCCTTTTATTCGGGGTTTCGGGCCCTTAACCCTTCACCCTTTGCCCTTTACCCTTCCCCTTCCCCCTTCCCCTTTAACCCCCGTGAGGGGGTTGAAGATGGCCAGGTGGGGGAACACCGGTAAAAAACCCCCAACAAAAAAAACTCCGGGGAGAGGATTTGAAGCCGCCCTTTTGCAAGAGACAGAAGAAGTCCCCCAAAAAGAGAAGTCAGAATGTATCTCCAGGCAGGAGAATTGGGAGGGGGAAAGTACATTGTCTAGAGAAAACGGGGAAAAAGGAAAAAAGCGGGGAAGCTTTTACTTTAGCAGGAAGGTTCAGTGATTACGGGGGTTTGTGTTTTCCCTCCGGGGTCTTTTTTTTTGGGATAACAAAATGTAAAGGGCCCAAAGGGTTTTTAGAAAAAGGGGGGCCACTAAACAAATTTTGGCTCTCAGTTTTAAGAAATACATGTGGGGAAGATTGTTTTGGGTTTGGGGGAGGGAGGAAAATTGGGGGAAAGATTATTTTGTCCCCTCGGGGAGAGGAGAGAAAAATGTGTGAAGATTGTTTTTGTTCTCCCGGGGAGGAGGAAAACAGGGTTTTTGAAGATTTTTTTGGGTCCCTCAGGGGGGAAAGAGAGATCCCAAAAGGTAAAATTTTTTAATTTCTTGGGGGTAAATTAGTAAAGTTTTTTCCCCTGGAGGAAAAGGGGGGAGAAAAAAAATTCGGAGTCCCTCCTTTTGGTTTGGTTTGGAAAGATTGCTGTGCTGGGGGAGAAAATGCGGTCTTGAATCCCGGGGTATGAAGAGGAAAAGTGGGGACAGTGGGGGCCCCCCGTTTTCCATTTTAAACCCGGCGTGGGCCCCGTTTTTTTTCCCCGGGAAAAAAAAAAAAAAAAGAAAGTTTTCTATTTGTCCCCTTTTGGGGTTTAAAAAAAAAAAAGATTTATTTTTGTACCCTAAAGGGTTTGGGGGAAAAAAAAAAAAAGGGTTTTCTATTTGTGCCCTAAAGGGGGTTTGAGGGAAGGAAAAAAAAAAAAGACTTTTGTTGATTTTTTTTATTGTGTATAATATTTGCATTTGTTGTTTTTTTTTTTTTTTTTTCTTTTTATTGTTTTGGGGTGGTTGCCCATTTTTTTTGGGTTTGCTCAAACCCCTTTAAAGGGTTTTTTTTTTTTTTGGTTTGGGAAATTTTCTTTTTGACCCTTCCCCAAACTCAGGCCCTTTTTCCCTAAACCCTCCTCTTGGGCTCAAACCCGGGGCAAAAAGGGGGCGGGGCCTTTTAAAGGAATGGGCTGCCCTTTTTCCCTTTGAGAATTTAAAATTTTTTGGGCCCCCTTTCCCCAAAAGGAATGTTAGCCCCCAACCCCCCCCCTGCGTTTAGCGGGGGGCCATGGCTTGGGGATTTCAATAGTTTTTCCCCTTTTCTCAAAAACTATTTCTTTGCTTTCCTATTTTTTTTAAAGTTTGTTTTTTTTTCCATTTTTTTCCCCCCCCTAAAAGGGGGTGGGATAAACCTTCTCCTCCGTAACGTAAAAAGTGTAGGGGTTTGGAGTTGTTAAACCGCCTGCCCAAAAAAAACATCTTATCTTTTGATCAATTTTTTTTTTTTTTGGGGGTTTTGGGGGGGGCCCCAAAAGTTTTTTTTTTTAGTTTGGGTGAATGTGCATTTATTGATTGTTTTTTTAAAGTATTTTGTATTATACTGGTATGTGGTGTAATTTTGGGTGCAGTGATTTTTTTTTTCCCGTCTCCAGTTTAAAAGGGAGACAGTGACCACTAGGGTGCGGGTCTGGGGGGTTTTTTTTGCTTTTTTTTTTCTGTAAACTATTTGGTCCTGTGTATCCTTAAATTTCCTTTTCACCCCCTTTTTCAAAACCCCTTTTAAAAATTCTCCCAAATTAAGCCCTACCCAAGTTTTCTTTTTTTTAACCCAATTTCATTTTTTAGGAAAATTTTCCCGGTTTATTTTTGTGTTTTTTTCCCCCCCTTTTTTAATTGTTTGTCCCTTCCATTTGTTTTGTTAAATTTTATTTTCTTTTTTTGTAAAAGGGCGGTACATTTTTTTTGAAAAATTCTTTTAAAAATTTTAAGTAAGAAAGAAAAAATGACAACAAAAACCCATTTGAAAAACTAAAACTTTAAAAAGAATTTTTTTTAAAAAAAACTTTATTGTGTTTTTTTCCTTTTTTTTCTTGGGGAAAAATAGTTTTGCATTAAACTTCATTTTTTTTTTGAAATTTCCAAATTTGGGAAAACGGGTTGAAAAATTTTTTTTGGAAAAAAATCCCTTTTTGGGGTTTCCTTTTTTCCCCCTGTTTAGTAAGCGGTTTTTTTGTTTTTTCCCGGGAAAATTGAATTCTTTATTTTGTAAAAACTAAAATTTAAACGGTTTTGGAAACATAACATTTTTCTATATCCCCTTATTTTTTTCATATTTTGAGATTTTTTGGTGTTTTTATCGGACGATTCTTTTATGGATGATTTTGTTAAATATGTTAAAAAAAAGGGGAAACCCCCTTGGGTTTTGATGGAAAAAAAACTTTTTTAACTATGTGAAACAATGCACAGTTTAGGCGACAGGCTAAGACAGGGGAACTAGAAAAAAAATTTAAAAAGAGGGAAGCAAAACCCAAATAGACTACAGGGGGAACCCGAAGAAAAAAAAAATTCCGGGAGGGAAGCTGAAGAAAATAGCTACAGAGGGAAGCTGAAAAAATAAAAACAGGGGGAAAGCTGAAGCAAATAGACTACAGAGGGAAGCGGAAGAAAAAAATTACAGAGGGAACCCAAAGAAAAAAGTTTAAAAGGGGGGGAAGTGAAGCACCCCAATTTTTAAGTTGGGGGCAGTTAAACTAGGGCTGATGCTGTTTTTAAAAAGGGAAATCCGGGCTAAAGAGAACCCCCACCAGTTCCACCATCGGTTCCGTCCCAAACCCCTAAACCCACAAAGGGGCCCATATTTTCCCAAATTTCCCCGCCTTTTGGGGAAAAAAAAAAAGGGAGACTTAGATAGTTTCTTTTCCGTTTTGAAAGTCCCCAAAACGTCTTGGGGTTTGGGCCCAAAGGGAAAAAAATGGACATTGTTTTTGGTTCGTTGTTTAAGGGTAGCCCCTTTGAAATTGAAACCCACCCACTTGCACCCGAAAAAAAAATTTTAAACCCTTGCTCAGTTGAAAAAAAGAACTCCTAAAGAAATTTCAATTTTTCTGTGTTCGTTTTCACGAACTTTTTTCCGTTCTGTGCCCCTAAAAAAGGAGAATCGTTTCCGTAATTTCTGTCCGCATGGCCATTTTTTTGGATCGATGGATCGATTTATCTAAAACAGCAAAAATTTTTTCAATAAACTGCGAGATCTCCTTTTTAAAGGAAAAACTTTTTCAGAGCGTGAGCAAAAAACTGGCCCATTTTTTCCTTTTAAAAAAAAGGGGCAATTTAAAAAGTGGGGAAAATTGTGTCAGATCCCCTGATCATGAAAATTTGTATGGGCTCCCCCAGTTTAAGGGGCGTGGCTGGGGGGAAGGGAAAATTTTTTAAAATCTTTTGTCTATCCGTCATGAAATATCCCATCAGGACGGGGAAAGTTCCCGGAAAAAAAAAATTGGGGGTTTTTTTCTGGGCCTCGGGGATATACCTACCCTGGGAACGGAAGGGATTTTTTCCCCCGGTTTTCCCCGGGGGCTTTCGCAATACCTTTTAATCACCCCCGGGAAAAGGCCCTTTAAATCCACAAAACGTTCCCGAGGTCGGGGAAAAACCGCCCAAACCAAGTAGCCCTTTTTGGGGGCCGGGTTTTTTGGAAACAAAACAGAATTTTCAAAAAATCATAGCTGGGGTCAAAACAATCCCGATGTTTCTATTGCGATTGCAATTTCCCAAATTTGAAAAGGAATTCCCCCTTTTCAAACCAAATGATTAAAAACCCCTTTAAAGTCAAAAATGATTGTGAAGGGGCCTTGTTTTGGCACCAGATCAATCTGGGATGGGGCTGGTGTTAAAAAAACGGAGCCACCCAAAGGATTGGGGAAACTTTTGGGTTTTTCGAGACACTGGGTGCACTAAATGCGGTGTACGGAAATCTTTTTGTTTCAAGACCATAAACTCAACACTGTCCAAAATTTAGGTCGTTTGGGGCAAGATTGAAATTTCCGCTGGCGGGAAAATTTAATTTGACACAAAAGTACTACTTTCCCCATTTTTAACCCCCTGTGTTATTGATAAAAAGGGCTGCGACCCTTTATTTTTTGGGCAATTTGCCAGGTGTCGCTAAGTACATGGTGGTGCGGGGATCGTTTTGTTTTTCCCTTTTCTTGTGAGTACTTTGATCAAAAGTCATAGAGAAAGGGGAAAATACAAAGCCGCTAAAAATCTCAAAACTGGAGAACTCCAGATTACCCCAGATGATTTAAAGGAAAAGCAGGGGGAAAAACGGCGGTGAAGACAATCTTTTCCCGCTGCTAAACGAATGTCACTGACTTTCAAACGGGCAAAACCAACGTAAAATAATGGACTCTGGGCCTTCTTTTACAGGTGTTTAAAATTTGGGCAGGACAAAAAGACAAGTTGTGGTTCCCAAAAACCCCTTTTGAGAAAAAAAGTGCTGCCCAAGGGGCCCTGATGCATTTTTCGTTCACTGCGGGGAACAAAAGAACATTAAAGGGAGTTTTTGTTTTTTTTTATTGGCCCCGGGTTTAAAAAGGAAGTTCGGAAAAACGCCCTCCAAGTTTACATCTGCCAAAAGACATCTCGGGAAAAATTGAAATTCCCCCGGCACCTTTGCAACAAAAAGCCTCCATTTTCCCTTCCATTTCGGGGGAAAGGGACTATTGATCTTGTTGGCCGTTACAACTGTTTTTCTTCCCGGGTATCGCTATATTTGACTTTGGTGGATACCCGCAAAAAGGTTTTCCCGAGGCGAATTCCCCTGAAGAAAAAATTTTAAAAATATCTGTCGCGAAACCTTAAAATTTCAATTTTTTTCCCGAGTGGGGGTTTTCCAGATTTAAAATTCTCTCCCGGGTTTTTGGAAACCCAAATTTATTTTTGAAAACTCAGAGGAAATTTAAGACGTTGTCAATCCCCTTTTCCCTTTTTAACCAAAGGAAAATCATCCCCCAAATTTGAATGGGGAAAGGTTTAAAAGTTTCAATGGAACGTTAAAGTCCATGTTTAGAAAGGTTGCAAAAAGGGAAGAACCCCAAGAGGGGTCCCTTTTTATTTCCCGCTTTGCTTTTTCTTTCAGGGGAAAACCCAACGAAAAAGCGGGGGTTACTTCCATTTTAGTTCTTTTTTTTTCGGGGCCACTCCCAGGGGGGCCCTTTTGGAAACTATTGATGACACAATGGACGGGAAAGACGGGAATTCCCGGGCAGTTTAAAACTGTTTACCAATAAGTTTAAGACTGCATAAACGTTTGAAAAGTGCATGTGGGGCTTTTTCAACATCGCGATAGAAAAAAAAAGATGTTACAAATTTTTTGGCAGACAGAAAAGAAAGGCACGTTCCTTCAGTGTAGGGGGTTTAAATCCCTTTTATTACTCACTGATGGGAAAATTAAAAAAGCTTCGTGTTATTGAAGGTCCCTTTTTAGGTGGTGAAAAACTTTCTGAAATAAAATTTTAAGAACAAAATGGCAAACAATGGAAAAAGGGATTTATGTGAACATGTTAAGAAGTATGTTGAACTAAAAAAAGGTTTCCATCAAAACCCGTCGTTTAGTGGATTTGTCCTGGGGTCAGAAAAGAAAGCACAGGCAGACATTATCAGTGATGAATTTGTTTCCCAATTTAACTACAGGGCAGATCAAAGGTTATGAAAAAGCAAATGTAGGAGGGGTTTAAAAATCTACCCGGGAGTTTATTTGTAAACCCCCTTTCCCATTTTGTTAATTTTAAATTTGAAACCTTTGAGGATGTGGTTCTGTCGGGAAAGATTTGTCACAAGTAAACAGAACACTCAAAGAAATTTTGAAAAAAATTTTTAGGATGTGTTGACGGATAACCCCCGGTACAAATTAACCCGGGGATTGAACCCCATAGTATTCGGGTTTAAATTTGAAATAAAAGTGCGAACCCGGAAACCCCCTCCCCTTTGCAAAAAAGAGGTGGGGTTTAGAGAGAAAACCAAAGGAATTTTGGGATTTTTTAAAAGGGGATAGAAACCCTTTTACATTCCGTACAACTCACCAGTTGTTTTTGGGGGACAAACCTGTTTTGGGGCTTGGCAAATTTCCCGGAATTCCCGTTTACTGTTGAAAAACCCCTGCCCGGAAACAAATGTAAAGGCAGATTTTTTGTCACGTGCTTTTAAAATTTAAAGGGCAAAATTTTAACTGTCTTCAAAGGGGAAAAACTATTTCCCGTTTTTGGGATTTTCTTAATGATTACGGTTTTTGTGATAAAATTTTACAGGCTTTTTATCCCACGACGATTTTAAAAAAAGTGGTATTTATGCATATTTTCTTGTTGAAGTGACTTTAATTTTTACAAAAACAAAAAAAACCACTTATGTTTTATAATTTCCTATTTTTTTCTTTTTCTTTTTCTTTAGTAAAGGGAAAAGAAAAAACAATTTTTATTTTAAATTAACTTGCTTGTGAAGGGTGAATATATATTTTATGTGATGAGCAAATAAAACCCCTTTTAAAAAGTAAATACAAAAAGTTTTTATTTTGCAATGGGGGCAAACCCAAATTTTTTTTCTTTTTTCATTGTCCAAAAATGGAAAGTTTTGGGTTTTCAATTTCAATAAAACATTACAAAGTGGGGGAAAAAAAAACTATGTTTAACTATGTTTAATTTTTTTTGTTTACATGTTTATTTAGAACATTTACAATTTGGGAAAAATTTCCCCATTTTAAAGAGGGTTTTTTAAAAATATGATGTGAAAACAAAGATCAAGGGAAAAAAAAGGGGCTTCACATCTTAATGTATTTAACCCCAAAAAATAATTTTAAGTATGGACTTTAATTTTTAAAATTTCCCAATTGGTTTTTTTCCATTGTAATTTTTTGAAATGTATTTTTGAAGGAAAAAAAAATTAAAAAACAATTATGAATGTTTTTTTTTAAAAAAATTTTAAAGTTTGAAATAGTATTTTTGGTGGATCATATGAATTTATTTTTAAAAAAGTTGATTTTTAATTTGGTGAATAAATTTTTGGGTGGTTACCCCCTTTTTTAGATTTATGGGTAAGATGTTTTAAGTAAAGGGTTTTATATCCTTTTTAAAAAAATTTTTTGGGAAAATTTTTTTTTTAAACCCCGGGTGGGGGGTGTAAAGTGACCCAAGCCTCAATCAAGGGATTTTGACGCCCATACATGTAGTTAGTGATATGAATAAATTTCCCCCTGCCCCAACTAAAGGAAGAATTCATGTGGCTGACTAGGTAGCGGGCGTCCCCCAAAATTTAAAAGTTAGTAGCCCCATTAGGGAAAAGAAAGTGGGCCTTGGGTGAAAGTGACCCCCTGAGTGTAGTTTAACAAGGGCTGGGAAGGTAAAGGGGCTGGGCATGTGTTTTTAACAGAGTATGCACCCCCACTTGGGGAAGGGAGGGAAAAAGTCAGTTTTTAAACCCCGCCGATGGGGTAAGGGCTCGAACCTGTCAGGACGGTGGTCCCCTTTTCTGACCCAATCATTACCCGGGGAGTGAAATAGTTTGGGGGAAAAATACAGGGGGGAAAACTTAAAAATTAAAAAGAAAGAAAGAATTTAATTTTGTTTTCTTGGGAAGCAGGTTTTTTACACGGGAAAACCCTTTTTCGTTTTTTCAGAACCCTTTTACCCTTTACCCCTTTTCCCTTTAAACCCCTTTGCCCCTTTACCCTTCACCTTTCCCCCGTGAGGGGGTTTTTAAGATGGGCCCGGTTTTGGGAACACACCGTTAGTTAAACCCAGCATTTTCCAACTCCAAAGGGGGAGGGGGTTTTAAGCCTCCCATTTCGGGAAAAAAACAGAAGAAGTCGCGGGAAAAGGAAATCGAGAAACGTATCTCCAGGACTGGGGAATTCGGGGGGCAGTACATTGTCTCCCCGAGAGACGGGAAAAGGGGAAAGCAGGGAAGCCCTTTTCGTAGGGGAGGAAGGGCCTCAGTTTATTTCGGGAGTTTTGTATTCATTTCCCGGTCGGGGTTTTTTGGGATAAAGGAAAAGTGAAAGGGCCCTGGCTTTAGAGAAGCGGGGACTAAACTATTTTTGTCCCCCTCAGTGTTAAAGGGGAAAATACCTGTGGGGAAGATTGATTTGTCTCTCGGGGAGGAGAAAATACATGTGGGAGATTTTTTGTCTCCCGGGGGAAAGGGAGATACCTTGTGAAATTGATTTGTTTTCCCCGGGGGAGGAGAGATTACTTGGGGAAGGTTTATTTGTTTCTTTGTGCGGGAGAATACAAGGGAAAAAATTTTTTTAAATTTGTCGTTTAGGGAATTTTGTTAAAAGGTTTTTCCCCGGAGGAAAAAGGGGGGGAAGAAAAACATTCGGGGAGTGCTCCTTTTGGTTGTTTTGGGAAGATTTGGGGTTGCGTTTTGGAGTAAATGCGTCATGAATGCGGGTAAAGCAAGAGGTGACAGTGTTGACAAACCGTTTGCACACAAAAATACATAAAAAAAAATCCCCCCGGCAACAATATAACCCCCCAAAAAAGGCCCAAATTTTCAAGCAAAATTACAACCCCCAGTTTTGACAGCCTTAAACCGACAAGGGAGATTTGTTTGAATTTCCCAAAAAAAAAACGTTCTAGCACACATAGCAAAAACAAAAATGGAAAATGGTTCATCAAAAGAAACAATTTTGTACAAAAAAAAAAACAAATCGCAGTATAAAGAACCCCGAAGAACGGAAAGGGGCAAACAGTTTTAAAACCAAAAGGGCCTGGGTTAAACACCAAAAAAAAATCCCCGGGGGCTTTTAAAAGTGTCCAAACTCCCCGCTTTTTTTTGTCCCCCCCCCCCCTCCTAAACTGAGCATTTGATTCAGTAGGACATCCCATTTCAAAATTTTCCCCAAAAAAGAGTCCCCTGTTTCACCCCGTAAAACCCCCAAGTATGTAAATTTTTTAGACCCTTTTTAAAGGGAAATCATGAAAAAAGCATTTTTTTCCCAAAAAAAGTATTTTAGGGGGGAGTACGGCCATTTTTTGGCCAATTTTCATTTACTCGCATCTGACAATTTAAATTTTACAAAACCGGGGTGCAAGACAACTTCTTTTTTTTTAAAGGTAGTGCTTCACAACCCCCCTTTTAAAAGTCCACATTGAATACACAGAAGCAATTTAACATTTTTTCACAAAACCCTTTCAAAAAAGAAAAATTTAAGTTCAAAAAACATCTGCAGGAATAAACCAAATTAAAAGCCCTTTAAATGTTTTGGAAACAAATTTTCAAAAAAACCCCCAAAAAAAAAAACCTTTCCCAAAAAAAAAAAAAGTGGGCCACTTGGGGTGAATTATTAAAAATGCCCATGCAAAAAAAGAACAAAAAAAAAAAAACAAAAGTTTTCCAAAAAATGGAGGGGGGTGCATGCCTTTTTCCTAAAAAATGCTATCCAAATCACCAAACATTCTTATTTCCAACTTCCAGCGTGGGGGGAAACCCCCTTTTTGGAAGGGGGGGCAAATCTGCGAACCCGGTTTTACCGCTCCCGTCCCGTAGTGGTGCTGGAATTAGGGGAATGTGGGGCAGAAAGGGGGGATAGGGGGGGGTTTAGGGGAGGGTTCCCCGGGTCCCTTTTTAAATGGGCCCTGGGACCAAAAAAGCCACCTTTGATGTGGGGGTCACTGCTGGGGTGGCTCAAAAAGGGGACTCTCAGGTTTCCCCCCCCTTTCCAAAAGGGGCCCCCAAAAGAGGGGAGAAAAATGACAAAATTTATGCCCTGTTCACCTTCACCTTAGTGCCAACACCATCCAATGGGGCAATGGTGAATGGCCCCCCTCCGGGGGCCCCGGCACCGAACCACAAAGAGATCCCTCCCCCCCCAATCCTGGATCTTTTTTCCGCCCTGGCCCTTTTTTTTCGGTCAGGACAAGTTCCCCCGGTTTTAAGGTCTGGGGGGGATTTCCCTGTTTTTGCCTGGCCTTCCTCCGGAAGATGGATTTGGAGTTGCTCCCCTGTTTTCTTTTGAGCCCTTTCAACCGTTCCCCCCCTGTCCCCCCCCAACCACTGGGGGTTTGGGAAGACGCCTTTCCTTACTCCTTTTTTTCTTCACCCGAAAAAATATCAATGGGGAGGCCCGGGGGTTTTCCCCCCAAACATGAGGTTGAATGGGGGCATCCCTGTGGCACTGTGTTGGTGTTTCGTTGTACAACCACGTTTTCTCTCCAAAGTGAGGCCAACGAAATTTTTGCTCTTAAGGGGGAGTCCCCGAAAGTTGTGCATGTACATTATATCGTTCGCAAAAAGGGCCCTTTCCCGCAAAGGGGGGGGATGGTTTGGGACGGGACTTTGTATCCCCAAAAGGCGGCAAAAAAGAAAGAAATTTTGGCCCATCGAAAAAAAGCCCTTATCAGAGTGAAACCCCCGTGGGAAACCAAAAATGCTGGAAACAGTTTCGGATCGAGCTTTTGGGTTCAAAAGCAGATGTCTGATCCTGTTTGGGGGGCCAATTTTGTACTTTTGGGGAAAATGTCTGTTTATTTACCCAGAACATTTTTGTGCCAAACACTGGCCCGGGTCCCAAAACAGGGGAATTTAAAATGCTATGACCTCAAAGGGGTTTTGGTTTGCCAAAATGCCCATTTGGGGTTGGGCCACTTTGTTCTGAAAATTGGGGTGTCCGACAGGCCCAACGCCTGCACTATTCATTTCCCCAAAACTAAACTTTTTTGGGCCAAACACTCGCTGTGGGAAGGCCCGGAGTCCATTTTTGGCCCCCTTTAACCAACCCCACCTGGGTGCCTTGTGGAGGAGATGGGCACGAAAAGGGCCCTTTAGGGGCAAGGGGCTATGCCCCCCCGTGTCTTCCACAAACCCCACCGCTCTGGTTTAAAACACCTTCTCTTTTGGTTCAAAACCGGGAAAAAAATTGGGTGCGGGAAAGGGGTTTTTTGGGGCCATCCCCCGGGCCGATTTGCTTCCCCGGGGGAAAGACAATGGGGCTCCAAAAAATGGGGTGAAGAAAGGGTATGCCTTTTGTTTTCCGCTGTGTTTCTGTATTCAGAAAGCGATAATGAAGGGAACTGCATAGCTGGGGGTGGGGTAAAGGGAAAAGAGGGCAGAGGGGAGGTCAACTTTTCCCTTGGATTGCCTCCAATGGGTTCCCCCAATTTTGGGATGAACGTTTTAGCACTGTTAAAACCCAAGGTGTCCCACTACTTTAGCCCGCGCTCAAATCTTCCTCGCCAAAGACCCTTGGGCCCCGACACAGGGTTTCGAGATAAGCATTCCCGCTTCCTGTTTCCCTCCCCCATCGATACTTCACGTGAAATCAAAAAATGCCAAGGTCAGCGCCCATCTTTTTCTTACTGCCCCTAACTTGGCGGTTTTGGGGTTTTAATTAGGGGGGTTTTTACATTTAGAAAATAAGTTTTTGGGTGCCCCGAAGGTAGGGGGGAAAATTTTCGGGAAATGGCCCCTTTTTAAATGCCAAGAGCTCCCCTTCAAAGCTTTTGTAGTTTTAAAATTTTTTCTCTCTGATGGAAGGAGAGACCCACTGGCCCAAAAGCGACAACCCCCCTGCCCTTTCCCCCCTGGTTTTAGGAGTCACAGCCCCCAAGGGCCCTCCAAAAGGGAAACATTCCGTTTCCAGGACAAAAGGCAGTTTGAAATCTGCATACCCTAGTTCGGGTGCAGAGGTCAAAAACTTTTTTTTAATTTCCCCAAAAAGGGCCCTTTTTACACTGAGGATTCCCCCGTTCAAAATAGATTTCCAGTGGTTTTTCCCTACTTTTTCTTTCTCTTGCTGGTATGTCAGGGAGACCCTTTGGTTAACCCCTTCAGTGCCCCAAAATTACAAACAAAAGGGGTTTTTCCCCGGTGCCCGGGAAATCTCATGTTTAAATTTTTAAAACATTTTTTAGTCAGAAAATAAAAAAAGAAAAAAATGGGAAATTTTATATCATTTTTGAAGGAAAATTTAATGAAGATTTTTAAAAAGGGCTTCTTTTGTTTTTAAATTTTTATAATAAAAAAGTATTTTTTGGGGTTTTAGATTTTTGGGCTAGTTTTTTGCCCCGAACCCAAAAACATTTGTTTTTCCCCCAAACCCAAAAAAAGAAAACACAGCAAAAAAAATTTAAAAAAAAGTTTGTATTGTCAAAAACTACAATTTAAAAGAAAAATTAAAAAAAGTTTGGAAGTCTATCAAAGGGGCTCACACTCGATGCAGACTGACCCGTCCCGACCACGCCCCCCCCCTCCCCACCCCCACCCCCTTTCTCGATTCAACCTCTCTTTTAAACCCCCACTTCCCCCTTTTCCCTTTCCCTTCCCGAAACCTTTTTTTCACGCCCCGGCATGCCCCGCTCCCCTCTCGCATGATTTTCACATCACTGGACCCCAGCCCTGCAGTGGCGGGAAAACTGGGGTGGCTCGTTCGACTGACGCTGTAAATGAAACACACAATGGGTCACAGAGCCCCACCAATAACTTAAAATATGGTCGGGAATTCCCCCAATTTCCATCTCACCCCTTTAAAGCAAGAGGTTTTGGATTTAAAAAAAGTTTTTTGTGTTTTCAAAAATCATCCCGCAAGCCTGCCCGGGGGTGTAAATAAGTTTAAATTTTTTCGCTGGGGTTTCGAAGGTTTCGCCGCCATCTTTGGGAAGCGAAACAAGAAATGGGTGGTGGTCATCCGTCAGTGTTTGGGAAAAAATGGGCTTTACCTAAATGTGGTCTTTTACTATTATTTTAAGACCACAGAAAATAAAAGGCTTTCTACGCAAACCTTAAATTTGGGGTCCGTTGATAAAAAATTGTAAAAGAATAAAACCCGGGAAAAAACCTTTACGTCCGGGGACAGCCCAAAGGCACATGGAAAAACACTTTTTTTTCCGCGTTTAGCTACCGACTTAAAAACGCTCAAAGGGTTTAAAGGGTTTTGAAAATACCCAAAAAAATTTTAAAAAGAAAAATTTTAAAAAAATCAAAAGACATCATGAATTTTTATTATCTCTGGGTCACAGCCAACCCCCAAAAAAAAGTTTTGGGGAAAATTTAAAAATTTTTATGCAAAAGAAAATGCAAAAAGTTCACTTTTTTTTATTAA
>JAFLJL010004133.1:0-17822 GCA_018398815.1 Conus ventricosus | reverse complement strand
TCTTTTCCCACCCTTTCTTTTCGAACGAGTTAGGTATGCTGGGGCTGATACCGGTGTGTCCCCACCCATGGCCATCTCACCGCCTCCGGTGAAAGTGAAGGGTGAAGGCGAAGGTAAGGCAAAGGGTGAAGGTGAAGGGCTGAAACACGAATAAGGTTCGTGTAAGTAACCTCGCTTCCCAATTCAACTATGAATTCTTTCTTCTCTTTTCTTTAATGTTTTCCCCCTGTAGCTTTCCCCAACTATCTATCACTCACCTGGTAATGACTGGTCAGCAAAGAGGACCCACCGTCCTGACAGTTCGAGTCTCTAGGCCATCTGCTGGGTTAAAACTGACTCTTTCCTCCCTTCTCCTAGTGAGTGCATACTCAGTGTTCAAAACACATGACCAGCACCTTACCTTACCAGCCCTTGTTAAACTATCACTCAGTGGTCACTTTCACCCAATGACCACATTCGTTTCCTGAATGAGTCATACTCACAATTATTTTGGGACGCCCGCTACACTAGTCAAGCCACATGAATATTCTTCCTTTAGTTGTGGCACGGGGAAATGATTCATATCACTAACTACATGTGATGGAGCGTCACATGCCTTGATGTGAGGCTACGTCACATGACAAACGCATGCTATACTATAGGCAAAGTTATGGGACCATAACTGTCAGCAGGGGAGATTTGTGGCTGGACAGAAGTTTACTTCTGCAAATGTTTAATCTTCATGCTCTTGAAGAGCATGTTTTGTTTATTGTGGCTATTTTTATTCTTTTGTATGTAGTTGAGCTGATAAGGGTAGTGTAAGTGCATAGGGATTTCAGTGAATTCTGAGCCTTTTGTAGTAGAGTTGATAAGGGTAGTGCAAGTGCATAGGGATTTCAGTGAATTCTGATCTTTTGTCAGAAGAGTTATCCGCCTTGGTGCCAAATTAGCTTGGTTGCAGAATTATCTTTAGAATGCCAGTGGACGAGTAGGAATACAATAGTTGGTTTGTGGATATAATCAGTCTACTTGGCATAATCTCTGTTTAGGAAATGTGCACAAATTACCAGACATTAATGGATATTTATTCATGGTAATGACAAAGCATTGAATAATACTGTTACTTACTGAAGCTCAGGGCCTATATTCTGCTGCGTATTAGCAGTTGGTGTAAACTGGAGGCAATAATACCAGCCTCCCGCCAAAATGCGATCTCTTTCCCCACTGCTTGTCACAGCCAACAGAGGTTTTGCCTGTTCGTTTGGGAAAGGAAGACCGTTTCATGCTGGTTAGCCACAGCACCAAGGCAAAGGTGACTATCTTTTGAGGTATGTCAAAACAAGTTTACTGGGAACAAGTTCATTGGGAATCTGGTTGTTATGATAAAATTTTTGTTGTTGTTGACTTGTTTTAAGTGTTTCCAAGAAAATGTTAAAAGCCACTTAATGGAGATGTTTACAAGACTAAGAGTTTTCACTTGGAGAGAACTGGTTGTATTTTTTTTCAAGAGATCTTGGACAGCTCTCCTCTCTCTCCCTCTCTGTCTCTCTGTGCATGTTATTTTTCATGGAATCAGTACCTGATTTCCCCGAAGATGGAGTATGCTGCCTTAATGGCGAGATAGAAAAGGGTCATACACACAAAACTCCACTGCCCTGGCTACACAGGGAGTGTCCGCAGGAGTATCAGCCTGCATACGCAGAAAGAAAGAAAGAAAGAAAGTACCTGATGTGATGGAGGCTGGAATGAATTATTCAGTTATGCTCATTCCTTGTAGTTACAGTGTTGTTGGAAGCAATTCCTGAAAATCAACGCTGATCTATTTAATTTTCATTTTAGATGTATCAGAAACTTCGTTTTGAATTGTGTTCCATTTCTTGGCTACACTCGGGCCTAGAATTACGAAGTTAGGCGAGTTGCGACGATGTATGAATGAAGGGAAGTAACCCTTTTTTGAAGAGTAAAACATTGAAACGTATGAGTTGCTTCCCTTTGCGGTATTCTTGCTGCTATGTTGATGCCAGGCATTATTATCTTTTTTTTTAAGATCATGTGCGTCTTGGTGCTATGATTTAGGGACACACATGTTGCCCTTTTCAGAGGACGCCTGTTCCACACCAGAGAGGTGGCCGGGACAGATGAACGGGTGTGTGTCAACACCCTGTCCTGAGGTAGATAATGTTTTTCCCATGTTGATATTCTGTTGTAAATTTTTTGTTTTGTTTTGACATTTTTCAACATGTCCCTGTGCAATTCATTGTACCTTTGGTACCATGGATTTTTTGTAAAGCTGGTGGTCACAATGGTTATTGTTACCACAAGCCAATGTGTAATGCAATCAATGGTATTGAATGAAGATATGTTTTTCTTTGTCAGAGCCATTGATTGAATGATGTGTGTATGTATTATTATGAATAAATGAAAATTTGTTTTCATATTATGAGAGACTAACTGAATCTGCTGAGTAATAATCTAGTCCATGTCCTGTTGAGATAATTGTGGTTTCCCTGTTCTGTGGTCTTAATAGACACAAGGGTCAGTGCTGCTAGCATGCAGTACAACCTTTACTGTAACAGAACAGATGCCGGTATCTCACAGTATCTTAATTGTTATTTTATTTTGCTTTTGTTCCATTGTTATGCTGAGTTGATTTTTTTTGCAGATTCCCCCATGGTTGTGTACTCATAGTTTATAAATGTATGTTTCCTTTCATTCATGTTTTTGGAGATTTCTCCTTTTGTTGCCAATTTTCTAAATATGTTGTTCCTGGTAATTTTCCAGGTTGGTTGGTAGGTTGGTTTGGATTTGATTGACTGAAATAAATGAAAAGTCAAGCATCAACACGGTCTTGGGTGATGGACGGTGACTCTCCCCCCTCTTACCCTTGACTGTTACATGACCATTGAGACGATAGTTGGTTCTAAGACCTGAGATCTTTTCCTATGAAATGATACACTCTGTCTTAGTAGCTGAAAACTTAAATCCATTTTCAGTAACCCACTGCTGAACACGATTAACACACAACTGAAGTTGACGCTCAGCTGCAGCCAAAGTTTTCCCCTTGACAGAGATGGAGAAGTCATCAACAAATAATGACTTATCAATTTCAGACTTTACTGACTGGACGATGTTATTAATCTTCAGATTGAACAGAAGTGGAGAAAGGATGCTACCCTGAGGGACAACCCATTTCCTGCTCAAAAGGATCCGAAAAGGTCGCATGAAGTCCCTGTTAGACAAAAAATTAGCAATAAACATTGGTAAATTACCTTTGAAATCAAGTGCCTTCCAAGTCCTGAAGAATTTCATGCCTCCATGTTGTGTCATAACGCTTTTTCTAATCAAAAGAATAGAAACTACATGTTCTCCATTAATCAAAGCATTCCTGATAAAAGACTCATATCGGACCAGGTGATCAGTAGTACTGCGGTTGTTCCGAAATCCACACTGGAAACATCTAAGGCCCCCAGACATCTAACTGCCATAACAATCGAGAATATACCAGTCTCTCCATAGTTTTACATAAGCAACTAGTGAGAGCTATAGGACGATAGTTGTTAGGATCCGAATGATCTTTCCCTGGTTTAGGAATAGGGATAACAACCGCCTCTCTCCAAGAAGGTGGAAAATACCCTGAACACCAAACATGATTAAACAGAGACAACAACACATTTAAACCCTCAGCTGGCAAATGTTGAATAAATTGATAATGATGTCATCTGGTCCAGGAGCTGAGTTGTTGGCTTTCAAAATGGCGTCCTTTAACTCATCCATGCTGAAAACGCAGTTGTAATCCTCAGAACTATCTGGCTCGAAGGAACAAGATTTTGACTCCGCTGATCTTTGATACGCTGGAATTCCTTGCAATAATGATCAGCTGACGAATTTTGATGGATAGTAACAGCTAACAAGTTAGCAACCTCCTTTTTTATAGTAATAATCGATCCATTTACTTGCAAACATTTTATAACTGATGTAGCCGACTTCCCTTAATCTTACGGATTAGTTTCCAGACTTTGATTGAATTGACCTTAAAGGACAGATTTGAACAAAAAATTTCTTCCAATTTCTTCTTAGTTTTAAAAGTATACCAACACTTAGCCCTACACGCCTGATGTTTACTTTGTTCCCCACCATAGGAAACCTAGCAAAACGTCTTTGAGCACCTTTTCTCGTACCCTTCAAAGTTTTGCACTTCTTTATCATACCAAGGGGTCTTAACATCATTTGGTTTATCACGGGACTTGGGAATAGCTTCCTTAGCACTCTCTACTATCACTTTAGTGAACCTGCAAAACAGGTTATCATAACTCCGCAAACAGATTCATAGGCAGTCGTACTTAAAATCTGTTGCTGATAAAGACTCCAATCTGCAGAGCGAAATCTCCATGTTTCCCGGGGGGACTCCTGTATTTGCTTCGTAAAATAAAATAAAATCGGAAAGGATCACTCCCGCTTAGGTCCTATGGACCTGCCATTCTAAGTCCAAAAATAAGGAAGGGTCACAAATGGACAAATCCAAGTGAGTCAAAGAACCAGAAGGAGAACAAAGGTCGGTGAGCTGAAATTCAGAAGACAAGATCATGATCCGATATAAAATCTTCAAGAACTTCCCTTGAGAATTGGTGCAGGTTACTCCCACTGTGGAGAATGGCCATTCAAGTCACCCAATAAAAGAATGGGCGAGGAGCTGAGAAATTAAACCATCCAACTGACTCTTCGAAATCACAGAAGATGGAGAAGATACAAACAACATATCGGTAACGACCTTGTTTAACGAAATGAGCTGCCACTGCCTCCAGACCTCTGAAGTGGAATTTCTGTAGTAGTACCGAATTATGAATAATAAAGAGAAACCCTCTCCTTGAAAAGTCTGCAGAACTGGCTTGAGTAAGCAGGAGAAACCGGAATCTCATGCTCTTTACTTGCAGTTAAAAGGGTTTCCTGAAGAGCAATTATCGAGAATCTATACTCTGTCAACAATAGCTCAAGGTCCCGACAATTTGCTTTAACTCCCCTTATGTTCCACTGGAGTATGTCCATGTTAGGTTGTAAAAGAATACTATCAGCCCCTTCTCCAGAAACTTCACTGTCCACCAAGAACTAAAACGGTTCTTCAAGACAAGATCGAAGCCGATGCTCCTGATAATTTCTAGTTGTTTGTTGCCATGCTTGGAATTGGCTCTTACTGGACTGAAAAACCCGCTGCAACCAAATACCTGACTTCGAGATTTTCCCCTAGGAGGGTCTGGAGTCCCGAAAAGACGCTCCTCACGCGTGCCTGTCTCGTACTGCTGTTATTGGCCGTGAGTGAGGGACACTCTTTCCTCCGATCCTTCACCCCTGCCTCTGATCACAGCACTTGTACAACGAAACACCTTCCCTCACCAGCAGGGACTGAAGCCTGTTGTACACTGCTGGACGGAACACTATTGCATTCTGGAACAAAACCTCAACTGGATTGTTCAAGTATGGTAAGCCGATCCAATACCGATGACAACATTCTGTCAATCCGATGACCGGTTCGCAGAATCGTTAACCACCTTCGTGCATAAGTAGCAGCCGAAGGAGTCCTGACCCCCACTAACCTTCTAGCCTCAAGAAAGGAACATTCCTCTCGATCTTACTTTCTGAAACTCGCATTCCTTTTTCCACACTGGGACAACTTTTTGAATTTGCGAATGATCACCCTTACAATGACACAGCATACAGCCTCTGACAAGATTCATCATGCTTCTTCTGTCCACAGTCACGACAGATCTCCTGACCCCGACAAGCTCGGCGGAATGCCCAAAGCGTTGACACTTGAAAACACCGCAAAGGAGATGGTACAAAAGGCAAAACTTATCACTCGGACATAACCCACTTTGACAAACTCTGGGAGAGGGCATAGCAAAAGTCAAGAATAGCATGTTAGTTTTAATTAGTCGCTTCCTTTAGAGATTTATCTATGGACCTGCGAACACCCTGACTTTCCATCTCAGTCCGAATTTTCCTGGTTCAGCAACTCCAGCCAAGTCAGCACATCGATTACCCCTTTCGAGTAGTTGAGAAAGGGGTTGAATGGAAACCTTAACTGATCGGCATAAGTTGAGAACCATCCCTTTCAGCAGCAACATAGACGCCGCTTGCGTAGCACAGTTAACAAGGTAACTACCAGATCTGAGTCTTTTAATCATTTTGAATCCTGTGGATGAAAACTCCCTCGAACCATTACAAACAGCAAAGGAGAGAAATCCGAGCAATGGATTCTATCGGATCTTTGCTTCCACTAAAAGGAAGCTTGGCCATGTGTTTGGATACCCTGTCCTTTGCCACTTCTCTTATCTCTTCATCTGAATCTGAATCTCTACTCACAGTCGCGTCCATAACGGTCCATGTCCATCATCGTTTTCTTCTCTTTTGTTAGGGGGGGTATTGTTTAGAAGACATAATGAAAGAAGAAAAAAAAAAACTTCACCTCCTCTACTCCCCACCCGCCATCGAGTGCCCACAAGGAACGATGCCCTAAGCGGTTCTCCAGCAAAGGGAACACCGGGTTATAGTGCAGGTATACACCGCGTGCCACGCACTCCACCCCATCCACCAGGCTCATGACCAACTGCCGGGAACGGACAGGAGGCCACTCACCTGGCTTCCAGGGCAAGCAACAGTGGCACACGGTTTGACCCATGCCATGCCCACACTGTGAAGGCGACCGGTTGACAGCATTGGGCCCCATGCTGCCCCCCGTCTAGGGGAAGTCCGGGCCAAAGTGGCGTGTTGAGGGGCGCAGATCCTACTCTGAATCCCTCTCAACCACCAGGACACCATTCTCCCCCGACACGGGTCGCACCGCACGGTCAACACGGTGGACCAAGAGGCCACAGAGAAAATAGAAAGTGCTACAGAAGACTTGTGTGAAAAAAAGGAAAACAATAGGATAAAGATCCGTAAAGGCAGAAGATATAGAAAACAGGGAACTGCAGATTAATAAGGAGAATGTTGAAAGAGAAATGCAGGTGAAAGAACCATAGGTAGGCAGAAAAAACACAAAAAAAAACAGAGAAAAAGAAAGCCCACTTAAACCTTTCCCGTACGCCGTGGGTCCCCATGGACCCACAGGGGTAATTTTTAATTGATAAAAAAAAAAGTTTTAAAGCTGTCTTCACTAAATTTTATGACTTTGTCAATATGGCATAGCCCCACTTATGTACCAAATTGTCTTTGTTTTTGTCAAAAAACAAAAGAGTAAACAAACAACAAACGTCCCAGTACGTCATGGGTCTGAGCGGACCCATACTTTCAAAGAACAAACCTTGAGCGCCGTACGTCGTGGGTCCGAGCGGACCCATGCTTTGAAACAGAACAAACCTTGAGCGCCGTAACGTCGTGGGTCCAAGCGGACCCATGCTTTCTAAAGACACAGAAACTGAACCTCCCGTTCGCAATCCATTTCCCACAAAGCACTAGCCTCAGCAGAATGGCTGACATCACTGACATAAACACGCGACTGCTGCGCATGCGCATGTGGCCAAATTTTGCTACAGTGGCGGGAATCGCTCTCTCCACTTGTCTCTGGGACTGCAAGTCCGACGTCAAATTCATCAGATCTGCTTTCTAAATAATAATAATGAATATTTATATAACAGACTGCCCAGAAGACTGCTCTTTGTGCTTTACAAAAATGACAATACATGTATACATGACAACTAACGATTTTGAAAGCAGAGGTGCAGTGACCAATTCATCAGAGTACTGTGTTTTGGATTGTAGGCCTACACACTGCTTGTAACGGTACTGTATGAGATACCGACGTCTCTTTTTTTTCTTACCAGCAGCAGGCCAGACCTGGTAACATAAACATCCTCCTGGTGCTCCAGCTTCTGTAGGCCAGTGTGAGTGGTGTGTGCGCATGTGCTCGCGCGCGTGCGTGCGCGTGATTGTGAGTGTGTCGGTGTGCATGCGGACGCAAACTTGCCTAATTTCACCATTATATTGTCTGCTACATACATGGAAATAAGTTATCAGCATTATCCACCTAAAAATCGAATTTCCTTTCAGTTCAATTCAACCCTATGGCTGAAAGAATAAACATCTTTGAGGCTCTGAACATCGCAAATGGTGAAGATATTGGAGAGGGTACGAAAGTTATCATTTGACGACTGTGTTGATCATTTTCTTTTGTCTACACTACATTGACATCCCTCAAAATGTTCATATTTGTAATACACTGCCGAACTAAAGTTAAGGGCCAGAAGAAGAATCATCTCTCATAACCCCAAAAATCAAAGCAACACCTTCAACTCTTGAAATGTATTAATACGACATGTAACCTTTCGATTCATGTAAACAAAATCACCAACAAAGAAATTTCATTTGCGCAGCAAACGTCGGAATTACCCCACCCCCCTTTTGAAAAGTTGCAAGAAAGTTCTTTCAGTTTGGTCAAGTTCAGTAACGGGTGTGCCCACCCTGGGCTGCAAGGCATTAACCAATCCGTGAGCGCATTGAGTTCACATGGTTCTGGAGCATCTGTTGAGAGATTTCCATCCACTCCTGCTGCAGGAACCGGAAGAGCTGGTCGACATCAGCAGGTGGGGGGTGATTGTCCCTCACCCGGCGCCCAAGGATATCCCAGAGGTGTTCTATGGGCGCCAAGTCGGGTGATCGGGCTGGCCAGTTCATCCTCACAATCTGCTGACGCTGCAGAACATCTTGGACCACCCTAGTGCGATGAGGGGTCGCGTTATCGTCTTGGAGTATAGCGCCGGCACCCATGGCTTGCAGTGTAGGGAGGATCAGATGCGTCACGATTTCATCCCTGTACCGTACGCTGGTAAGATTGCCTCTAATACGGTGCAGTGGGGTCCTCCCGTGCAGATGGAAGCCAGCCCACACCATAACTGAACCGCCTCCGTACCTGTCATGTTCCTGGACACAGGCGTCGATGAAACGTTCACCTGGACGTCTCCAAGCGCGTATGCGGGCATCACAGGAAGACAGAGTAAACCGGGACTCGTCTGTAAAGAGTACCCTGCCCCACTGCTGTCTGTTCCAACGTCGATGGTTTTGGCAGAATGACATCCTGGCCCGGTGATGACGTGGTGTGAGGGCACACGGACGACAGTTCTCCTTGAGAGCAGGCGCACCTCACGCAGACGACGGGTCACCGTCATGCGACTTATGGTGACGTTGGTAGCGGCCCTGAGGTTGCCTATCAACGTCCTGCGGGTGATGGTTCGGTGACGTAGAGCCAAGACCTGGAGGTAGCGATCGTCTCTTCCATCTGTACATCTTGGCCGCCCAGACCGAGGTCGCTCATCAGTACTTCCGGTAGTCTGGAAGCGTTGGTGGAGCCGCTGAATAACAGAGTGGCTAACTCCTAGCCGTCTGGAAACTTCTCTGCCGGAAACGCCGTCCTGCAGCCATCCCAGCGCCCGTCCTCGATCCACTGTTGTCAGTTTCGTTCTTGGAGGCATGCTTAATCAGAGCTCTGGTGCGCGCCCCTAAATACCCATTCCTGTGCAACCTTCGTTGAGAAGTGTTTCAGTATAGCCATGGTTTGCTCGTGCAAAATGCCAAAAACCTACTGCAATACTGCTTCTTCAGCTAAATTCGAGCAAAGTTTCAAGAAAAGTCTCGTATTTTGACAACCTATTCACTGCCCTAAAAACGGTGTTGCTGAACTGCAATTCTTGCAAAACATGGTCAGGCACGTGCAGCAGTGGGAAAGGCTTTGGGAAAACCCAAGTTGACCATTTTTTCGTCACGCGGTGTTGGCATGAAAATACATACGGAAAGCTGCTGAAATCAGAGGCCGGCCCTTTACTTTAGTTCCGCAGTATAGTTTGGACGAAAGTGTCCCACAGACACACTTCTAACGAAATGGGAACATCCCAGATTTTGATAGGTTCCTATGTTTAGGTTTTTCAATCTCTCTCTCTCTCTCTTGCTTAGAACAAACTGCTCCCTACCAATGTTTTTCTCACGACACAACGACCAAATGTTCCCCTTCCCACGTACCACTGTTGTTAGCAATCGCCTTTTACATAATAACAAAGGCGACTAGATACGAGCGCAAGCATCTAACAGTACCTGTGAATCGCAATGACATTTTTCCATGGATGTGTTGTGTGTGTGTGTGTGTGTGTGTGTGTGTGTGTGTGTGTGTGTGTGTGTGTGTGTGTAAGTGCGTGTGTGGTGTGTGTGTGTGTGTGTGTGTGTGTGTGTGGTGTGTGTGTGTGTGTGTGTGTGTGTTGGTGTGTGTGTGTGTGAGTGCGTGTTGTGTGCGTGGTGTGTGTTGTGTGTGTGTGTGTGTGGGGTGTGAGAGAAAGAGAGAGAGGAGAGAGAGAGAGAGAGAGAGAGAGAGAGAGAGAGAGAGAGAGAGAGAGAGAGAGAGAGAGAGAGAGAGAGAGGAGAGAGAGAGAGAGAAAATGTGAAAATGTGTGCGAGTGATTTCTCAGCCTACTGAACGAATTTAAGTCTCTTTACTAAACCTATAAACCATTGTTGACAGAAATGATCTTATGGGACATAAGGGAATTTGTGGCGGAGCGCGATTATTCCGGTAATTTCCGCGTAAGACAAAATCCTTAATGCAGGTCGCGCATGCGTAAAAGTGCTTCCTTTTCGAGGTAACACGCTAGCAGTGAAGACACACTCCTGCTCTCTGAAAAAATTGGCTCTCTGAAAAAATTGCAAGGTAAGATCCTTATCCATCGAAGCCTACACGGTGTCTAACATGCCTCATGCCTTGTTACTTGGTCATTCCATCATCAAACGTTTTGCTCAGCATATTTGTGATGCAGATGATGTGCGTTTGAATGCAAATATTAAGTTGCAAGACACTTGCTCTGTGGAGATAGTCGGCAGAGCCGGACTGATGGTACACGGCCTTCTGCGCGATAACGAAACTCTCCCAGGCATAATGGACAAGCTTAAACAACGACCCAACATCATCTTCCTTCAGATAGGAGGCAACGATTTCAGGCTTGGGACAACACACGATGACTTAGCTATGGATATGTTGGCCTTGGCCTCTTTATTGAAAGGTAGATTCGGGTGGAACACGTCATGTTCGGACAGTTGCTGCCAAGATTCAAAGCTGAACGATCCGGGAAATGGTGTTTTTATCACAGCGAGAAGCAACAGAATTCAACACATGGGCGCAACAAGTACTCCAACAGCAACACGCGGCATTTGAAGGAATCCCATACGTCACATCATGGAACCACCACGAATATTTTTCTCTCAGACGCTCCAAAAGACACTTGTTCCTGAGTGACGGTGGGCATCTGTCAAATCAGGGGCAGTTCAAGTTCTACAAATCAATCAGAGGAGCCTTGATAGTAGCATGCAACAAAGTACAAAGTAAAAACTGAATGCACACAAAGTAGTAGTTACACAGGGCAGTGACGGTTCACACTAGGCTTTACCACAAGTACTTAGGTGATGTTCTTGCTGGTTGGCCCCCTTTTCGGTCATGCTCTTACTATGTTGCTTAATCAGCACACATTGAAACCAGAATGCAAAAAAAAAAAAAAAAAAAAAAAAAAGTGGGGGCGAAGGATGGATGCGTCATCTGTTCACACGGCAGAGCATTTTCGGTGCACTTAGAACTGTCACGGCAGACTCTGAATTGGTTTTCGGTTGCCCATTTTTATTATGTACTTCATCGGTCTGACCAGGATGTCCTAGTACTACAGATTACAAGAAGTAGCTATTTCATGTCCCTCTTGTTTTGTTCATCAGCGCATGTCTTTCAGCAACGTGGCCATGATATTGCCATGATATTATCCGTGACATGTCTTGCAGCAATGCGGCTACGTTAGCCGTGACCTTGACACATGTTTTCGACTTACTGCAGCATGTTTTCTACTCATTGCAGCTACACCAGCGGTGATCTTGCATGTTTCTCAGCGATGCAGCAATATTAACTGTGACCCGTGGTTGACATCTTGCATGTTTCTAATCAATGCAGTGACATCAGCTGTGCTCTTGCATGTTTCTCAGCAATGCAGCTATATTAGCTGTGCCCCATATTGTTTTACAGTAGTCCTCTACCGGTACTGTGTATTGCCCGCTGCACAATGGGCACATGCCGTAGTCCTCTAACTGTACTGGGTATTGCCCGCTGCACAATGGGCACATGCCGTAGTCCTCTACCTGTACTGTGTTTGCCCGCTGCACAATGCGCACATGCCGTAGTCCTCTACCTGTACTGTTGATTGCCCGCTGCACAATGGGCACATGCCGTAGTCCTCTACCTGTACTGTGTATTGCCCGCTGCACAATGGGCACATGCCGTAGTCCCCTACCTGTACTGTTGATTGCCCGCTGCACAATAGGCACATGCCGTAGTCCTCTACCTGCACTGTGTATTGCCCGCTGCACAATGGGCACATGCCGTAGTCCTCTACCTGTACTGTTGATTGCCCGCTGCACAATGGGCACATGCCGTAGTCCTCTACCCATACTGTGTATTGCCCGCTGCACAATGGGCACATGCCGTAGTCCTCTACCGGTACTGTGTATTGCCCGCTGCACAATGGGCACATGCCGTAGTCCTCTACCTGTACTGTGTATTGCCCGCTGCACAATGGGCACATGCCATAGTACTCTACCTGTACTGTGTGTTGCCTGCTGCACAATGGGCACATGCTGTAGTCCCCTACCTGTACTGTGTATTGCCCGCTGCACAATGGGCACATGCCGTAGTCCTCTACCTGTACTGTGTATTGCCGCTGCACAATGGGCACATGCCGTAGTCCTCTACCTGTACTGTGTGTTGCCTGCTGCACAATGGGCACATGCTGTAGTCCCCTACCTGTACTGTGTATTGCCCGCTGCACAATGGGCACATGCCGTAGTCCTCTAGCTGTACTGTGTATTGCCCGCTGCACAATGGGCACATGCCGTAGTCCTCTACCTGTACTGTGTGTTGCCTGCTGCACAATGGGCACATGCTGTAGTCCCCTACCTGTACGTATGCACGCGGTGGATATGTGAGCATGCTGTGTGCGGGCAAGTGCGTGTGGGTGTACGTATGTTCATGACCTGGGCACGCACAATTTGATGCGTGCGTGGTTTCGGCTTACCATTTTAGCTGTTGGATGTTACAAAGTGTACAGCACCCGCCATCCTACGTGGTTAGGGGGGTGCTATAGCAATTGTCATTATTATTATTTTTGTTATGATGTCATAATTCTAATTTAGATGGTCAATGCGCTTAGGTCCACTACTGTTCGGTTATGACTGGGGGGGTCAACACTTCATGCTCGACATGAGCAAGAAGTATCTCATGGCGCTTTCCCCCCTTCAGTCAAACTCAAGGTTCAGATCCCAGGGGAATTAATGTTTTTAACCCCCTTCAGCAGTGTTGGAAAGAAAGCGGCGCAAAGCGCTGGTCAGAAAGCGAAAGAAATACTGGATTATTAGCCGTTACCTGGCAAACAAAGGGTATTGCCTTTTGAATCTGTAGTGACGTAAAGGTTGAATTCAGTTACCTGGCAAACAAATGTATTTCCTTTGAAGCTATGGGTGAGTTTGATCTTTGAATTCCGTTAACTTACAAACAAAAGGTATGGTCCAAGTGAAGCTATGCGTTTAATTCCTAACTTAACAAAGGGACCAGAGAAAAGCACTTGCAAGAACGGGACTTAAAGTCAAGAAATTACTGGATAAAAAGAAATCTGATGTTTACAGGTTCAATATTATATGTACCTGTCCTGATACCCACTGGGTATAATGCTTCTATATGCAGAACTGACAAATTATATTGTCACTCCTCATGGAGTGGACCTAAGCGCAATATAACATCTTTTGTGTCATGTGTTGCATGTATGTGGGAAGAATGTGAAAGAGAAAGCATGCTGATCAGGGGTGAAGGAAGATGGGGAGGACGAAAGAGAACAGTTCTCAATTGCCATGGGACCTAACAAGAAGCATCAGCCACAAATGTACTTTGTGTGTATGTTTTCCCCCGTTACAGAGTGAGTGGCCTTTACATTCTGTGTGTGAGACATATTGTTAGTGTTCCGTGTAAATTCTTCACTGGAGGCTCTCGTTATTGAAAATTAGGCTGAAACTATTTTTAGTATGCTAAAGAAGCATCAAGTCGGATACATGTAGGCCTACAGTCACTCCTAAACACGCGCTCCCTCTCTTCCGTGCCCATATTTTGTTAAGTCCACCACAAGCACACTTTCCTCTCATACATATATCCGTACATACTTGCACTCAAGAACTGCACTATCATACACAGACTGACGAACATACCTGCATGCACGCACGCACATACACATGCACTCGCATACACACAGCAACACACATACAAACTTGAAAACCACACACACACACACACACACACACGCATGCATGCGCACGCGGCGCGACAACACACACACACACACACACACACCACACAACAACACACACACACACACACACCACCACCACACACACACACACACGCACACACACACACACACACACACACACACACACACACACACACACACACATACACACCAGCGCATTTTCATTTTGTGTGTCCCAGCTGGTTTGATTACCACAACGTGTGAGTGGAGTGATGTTCAAAAGCCAGATGTGTGCCTGAGTGAATGTGTGCTGGCATGCGTGTACACATTGTCACCTCGATCGATGGTTTTTCACATTACCAAGCATTTTGAAACAAACAATAAAGTTCAGTCTCTTGCACGAAAACTCTGTTGCTGCTTATAAAAAGAATACTATTCCAATCCGTCTAAAACATATGACTTTCTTAAATTCCGTACACAAACACAACCTACGGCAAGGCTTTGTTCCTTCATGAAAAAAGCATGGGTCCATGCAGACCCACGACGTACGGCAAGGCTTTGTTCCTTCATAAAAAGCATGGGTCCATGCGGACCCACGACGTACGGCAAGGCTTTGTTCCTTCATAAAAAGCGTGGGTCCATGCGGATCCACGACGTACGGCAAGGGTTTGTTCCTCCATAAAAAGCATGGGTTCATGCGGACCCATGATGTACGGCAAAGCCTCTTTCCTTAACTAAAAGCATGGGTCCATGCGGACCCACGATGTACGGCGCGCAAAATTTTAGGCGACGTACGAGAAAGGTTAAAACAAAGTCCCACCCTCAAGGGGCACAGAGGGTGACCCTGAGAACTAAAAAATAAGACACCCCACCCAGGTCCCCCAGGGCAGACCCCGGTGGGGGTATGTACTCAGGAAGAGCGCAGGAAGGAAAACTAAGTTATAGGAAGGAGATGGCTTGGGGACACTGACCAGACAGGTTGTTTGGAGCTGCAGAACGAGATTCGCCTGTAATCTACCATTACCAGGTGAGGTATAGACAGATAGGGAGAAAAAAAGAGAGAGAGAGAGAGAGAGAGAGAGAGAGAGAGAGAGAGAGAGAGAGAGAGAGAGAGAGAGAGAGAGTTAAGAAAAGGTAAAAAAGGGAAAAGAATTTATCATTATTCAGATTTTGAAATAGATTACTAACACGGACTTCATTCATGTTTCAGCCCTTCCTGGTGCTGTGGCAGTCGCAGAAGTATTTGGGCTCCAGTGCTGTGGCAGCACCTAATTGTCTCCAGAGTTGGAGAACCTAGTTGAAGAGGACAACGACTGTGGCAGTCGTGAGAGAATTTGGAAAACGTTTGTCGTGTTGACCCACTATGATTTTTGATTGTCCCCCTGGGTCGGAACTCCGTCATTGTTCCGTATTTTAAGCCATCTTTGATTCTTCTTTGGAAAGTATATAAACTGTTTCTCCATTGAGGAGGAGAAACCGGTAAAAGATGTACTTGTAAATTACTATGTATAATGAGATGAAATTTGGTCCCAGCTAGTGGATCTGTGAATGTTTTGTACCTCCACTGAGAGGAGGAACGGAAGATAATTCTTGGAAAACAAACCTGTTGTATATGCTTGAAAAGTTATCATTTAGTAAATTATTCCCCAAGAGGAGGGAGAAGAAGAGTTATATTGTAGTGCGCCTTCTGGTTGTTTGGAGAGATTGCTTGTGCACAGAGTGAATGCTGAGCTGAGTGTGTGCATGCATTTGTGCTCAGTGTGACAATTACGTATTTTGCCAATTTTCTCCTTCAATTGTTTTTTTTCTCCTCTCTCCCTAACCTTCTCCCCCACCACCACTTCCCCCTTCTCCCTCATTTTGTTTGACAACTAACGTGCTTCACCCCTACCCCCACCTTCACACCCTCTCCTACTCTACCACCCTTCTCCTCTTTCATATATAGCCATGCCTTTATACATTGAAGATCACTTTACTCCATTGTTTTAATCATGCTATCCGGATGCAGTTGTGGATGGATGTATGCATTCACACACAAACACACATGCACACACACACATGCACGCACTCAAGCATGCATCGTACATGCACACACACACATATATATGTATATATATATAAATATATATATATATATATATATATATATATAATATATATATATATATATATATATATATATTTATATATATATATACATATATATTACATACATACACATATATATGTATATATATGAAATGTTCCCTTTGGTCTCTCACTTTGTCCTCAACATTCTTCAGTACCTGTCTGCCGTCCCCCCCCCCCCCCCCCCCCTTCTTCTTCTTCTCTTCTTCCTAAAATACTGGTTCACATCAAAAACGTAGGTCACCACGCGCATGCCAAAAAGCAAAATAAAATAACATAAAACAGTGCGACTCAGACTGTTGGCCCCTGGAGCAAATTAGGCAACAAGGGTCGCACTCGATATTCAAGAAGTTAAAAGCAATGGCCAAATTCAGGCCCAGGTAATAGTAAATATCTGGGGAAGTAAAAATAGAAAATCGTCAATATGCAGATCTCAAAACTGTCGAATCAATTTGTTTTTTGAATGAGATTGCATTTGTGGCAATCTTGATGGCACCCGCAGTGAGTTCCACAGCCGTACAGAACTGGATAAAAAGAATGTAAGTGGCTGTCCAATATTTGATGCAGGTATAATATAACATTGACCGCCACTCCTGGTGCTACTTTTATTCAATACTAGTTGTTCCATTGGAATATCAATTACTTTAGCTCTGCCTTTGAAAAAGGTGTTAAGTTTAATAAAAGCTCTTCTCTCTTCTAAGGATTTCCATTCTAATTTCCTCATGTTCTTTCTAGTATTCCCCTTTTCTCTGGTGTGGTTCCCTGTTACGAACCGTGCTGCTCTCTTCTGAATCTTTTCGAGGTTATCAATGTCCTTTAGATGGTAAGGATCCCAAACTGAGCAACCATATTCCAGTACTGGTCTAACCAGCGTTTTGTAGCAGTCGTCTTTAACCTTTTGGGGGCAGTCATTGATATTCTGTATAAGAAAGCTAAGATGTTATTTGCTTTCTTACATACTAAATTGTAATGTTCTTTCCATTTGAGACGACTATCTATAATCACGCCTAAATATTTTGCAGCATTAGTTTCTTTAAGAATAGTATTATGGATAGAATAATCTCATCTAATTGGTGAGCGTTTGTTACATATACGCAACACTTGGCACTTTGGGGATGAAATTCCATTTTCCAAGTTCTTTCCCACTCTTGTAAAGCGTTTAGATCTTCTTGTAGAATGCGTGTATCATTCTTGCTTCTGATTGTTCTATATACTAAGCTGTCATCTGCAAAAAGCCTTATAGTAGTTCCAGAGAGAGATTTCTACTTATGTCATTTATATAAATTAAGAGAAACAAGGCCCCAGAACAGTTCCCTGTGGTACACCTGACAAGACTGGTTTACAATGGGATGACGACCCTTCCACAACAACTTTCTGCGTTCTCCCAAACGAGGATGATCTTGCCCTTTAGCAAAG
>JAFLJL010004132.1:0-25519 GCA_018398815.1 Conus ventricosus | reverse complement strand
AAAAAAAGTTTTCCCTTAAATATCCGACAGCGGGTAGACTTGGTTTTGGGTGTGTGTGTGTGGTGTGGTGTTTTTACAGCGAGAGCCGGCGAACGAAAAATTATTAATTGGATCAACACCGGTGACCAATCCCGTACGTCCCCTGCATAGGTCAGCCCGGGGCAAAATAGCACAAGCTAGCCACCCATACTCCGTGTCCGAGATCGGAAAGTTTGGGCCAGCCCGTACTGTTCTTGTCTGTCCAGGCTGCCCTGTGTGTGTGGTGTGTGGTGTGTGTGTGTGTGTGTGTTTGTGTGCATGCGTGCGTGCGTGCGTGCGTGCGTGTGTGTGTGTGCACGCAAGTGAATGTATATGCAGATGCGCGCATGAGCATGTTCGTGTGTGCCTGTCTGTGCATGGTTGTGTTTGAGTCTGTGTCAGTGTGTGTGTGTGTGTGTGGTGTGTGTGTGTGTGTGTGTGTGTGTGTGTGTGCGCGCGAGCGTGCGTGCATGTGTGTGTGTTCGCGCACCTCGTTTGATCAGGTTTAAGACTGTTGTAGCACGAAAAGTGTCATTTACAGATGAATTTGTGTAAAATTTTATGTATAATTATGGAGATAATTGGTGAGCGACGCTTTGAGAATAGTTCCGACACGTACGGGAAGGTGTGACGGGAAAGGGAGAGAAGCGATGAAGCCATGAAGAAGAGAGCACATTAAGAGTTGAAGAGAGAGAGAGAGAGAGAGGGAGTGAGGGAGACAGACAGGCAGAGAGAGAGAGAGAGAGAGAGAGAGAGAGGGGACAGAGAGAGACGGAGAGAGAGAGGAGAGAGAGAGAGAGAGAGAGAGGGGACAGAGAGGACGACAGAGAGAGACCCAGGACAGACGAGAGAGGAGCAGACAGAAAAGGAGAGAGACAGAGAGAGAGAGGAAGAGAGAGAGAGATTGTGTCACTCAGTATAGACCAGTATGGCACGCCAGTTTTGCGGAGAAAACAATGCTTAAAAATCTTCGAGAGGGACCTGAATTTTTATCATAATCTGAAAAGAGATATAACACACTTACGTCTGGTTAAAACTCCTTGTGACCCCCTTTCCCGAGTGATCATGCAGAATGAAAGTTTCATCCATCATTGAAGGCCACCACAGAACTTACCGAACTAGGGCTGATACACTAGCTTGTTGTCCCCAACTGGAGCAAAGTAATCCTTGTTTTTCCTCCCCGACATGTTTTGATTGCACTGATACACGAGTTCTGTGTATACGTCTGCATGGTCGTGCATGTGTGTGTGTGCGTGCGTGTGTGTGCGTGCGTGCGTGCGTGTGTGTGTGTGCGTGTGCGCGTGCGCGCGCGCGTGCGCTTGCTTGCTTGATTTATTCGAGTTAAGGGTGCCGTACAACTAATATGGACATGTCAGACTGTACGTAGTTTCAAGAAGGTAGACAGGCACACCCTCTATCCCCGTGAAGTTGCTGTGTAGGTTTCTGTACGTAGTTTCAAGAAGGTAGACAGGCACACCCTCTATCCCCGTGAATTGCTGGTAGGTTTCTGTACGTATTTTTTCAAGAAGGTAGACAGGAAACACCCTCATCCCCGTGATTTGCTGTGTAGGTTTCTGTACGTAGTTTCAAGAAGGTAGACAGGCCAAAAACCCTCTATCCCCGTGAAGTTGCTGTGTAGGTTTCTGTACGTAGTTTCAAGAAGGTAGACAGGCACACCCTCAAATCCCCGTGAAGTTGCTGTGTAGGTTTCTGACGTAGTTTCAAGAAGGTAGACGGGCACACCCTCTATCCCCGTGAAGTTGGGGTGTAGGTTTCTGTACGTAGTTTCAAGAAGGTAGACAGGCACACCCTCTATCCCCGTGAAGTTGCTGTGTGGGTTTCTGTACTAGTTTCAAAAAAGGGTAGACAGGCACACCCTCTACCCCGTGAAGTTGCTGTGTAGGTTTCGTACGTAGTTTCAAGAAGGTAGACAGGCACACCCTCTATCCCCGTGAAGTTGCTGTGTAGGTTTGTACGTAGTTTCAAGAAGAACAGGCACACCCTCTATCCCCGTGAAGGGTTGCTGTGCAGGTTTTGTACGTAGTTTCAAGAAGGTAGACAGGCACACCCTCTATCCCCGTGAAGTTGCTGTGTAGGTTCTGTACGTAGTTTCAAGAAGGTAGACAGGCCACCCTCTATCCCCGTGAAGTTGCTGTGTGGGGTTTCTGTACGTAGTTTCAAGAAGGTAGACAGGCCCCCTCTATCCCCGTGAAGTTGCTGTGTAGGTTTCTGTACGTAGTTTCCAAGAAGGTAGACAGGCACACCCTCTATCCCCGTGAATTTTGCTGTGTAGGTTTCTGTACGTAGTTTCAAGAAGGTAGACAGGCACACCCTCATCCCCGTGAAGTTGCGTGTAGGTTTCTGTACGTAGTTTCAAGAAGGTATACAGGCACACCCTCTATCCCCGTGAAGTTGCTGTGTAGGTTTCTGTACGTAGTTTCAAGAAGGTAGACAGGCACACCCTCTATCCCCGTGAAGTTGCTGTGTAGGTTTCTGACTAGTTTAAAGAAGGTAGACAGCACACCCTCTATCCCCGTGAAGTTGCTGTGTAGGTTTCTGTACCTAGTTTCAAGAAGGTAGACAGGCACCCCTCTATCCCCGTGAAGTTGCTGTGTAGGTTTCTTCTTTTTCCCTTTCCTTTTTGTTTTGTTTGATAAGAACAGACCGGGTCACTAGACCTGCCAAGCTAAAAAGTGGTAGTCTGCAGACAACACGGACATAGAACTGGGCGGACTCACTTACAGTGTTAATCTTCTTTTTTCCCTGTTCGTGCGTTTCTACGCGTATGAACACCCCGTAAAGCGGCACAGAGATCAACAAGTTGGGATAGTCTGATGGCAGAAGATGAGATGCGTGTACAACCCAGAGCTTTAAAGAAGAGGCTTAGCCGGTCGGGTGGTGGTCTGACCATAGTCAGGCTGCAGACTGAACAGGTGAGGGGGGGGGTCTGACCATAGTCAGGCTGCAGACTGAACAGGTGGGGGGTGGGGGTCTGACCATAGTCAGGCTGCAGACTGAACAGGTGGGGGGTGGGGTCTGACTAAAGTCAGGCTGCAAAACTGAACAGGTGGGGGAGGGGGGTCTGACCATAGTCAGGCTGCAGACTGAACAGGTGGGGGTGGGGGTCTGACCAAGTCAGGCTGCAGACGAACGGGTTTGGGGGGGGGGGGGGGGGGTCTGACCATAGTCGGGGCTGCAGATGACTGAACAGGTGAGGATGGGGGTCTACCATAGTCAGCTGCAGACTGAACAGGTGAGGGGTGGGGGTCTGACTAAAGTCAGGCTGCAGACGAACAGGTGGGGGAGGGGGGTCTGCCCCATAGTCAGCTGCAGACTAAACCAGGTGAGGGGGGGGGGGATGGTCTGACCATAGTCAGGAGCTGTAGACTGAACGGGGGGGTGGGGGGTCTGACCAAGATGGGATGGCAGGTGACTGTAGATGTCCATGGTGGTCCAACAGACCAGCACGGTTCTGCCCCACATCTTCTGAACCACCAGGACACTCTCTCTGCAGACTATGTCAGCCAGCGCACACGGGCGTCAGTGCGTGCCGTGGCGACACAAGCAGGTCGAATGCCCCAGGAAGCTAAAAAACTATCTTCAGCCCCATTCGCGCGACTATCCCACTTGTCCAAATGAACATTCATGTGGCACCTGTAAAACGATTGGTCAAGTGTAAACCCAACAGGTCAGAGAGACGGGGCTGGGAATGTGCAAACAAGGGCCAAGATTGTTTGGATTTACACTGAGGCACTTGTTACAAGAGCAATAAAAACAGAGCCATGCTCAGTTGTTCACATTCTTGGCATCTAAATTAAACATTTTATAAGTTTTGAGGTGTCCAAAATCTTCAGCCTAAAACAATTTCAACCCATGGTAAACGAACAGCCCCGGCAGAATTCGCATGAAAAAGGAAATGATTACTTCCACGGGTACACGGTGTGATTGGAGCTCTAAATAAAGTTGGAGAGAGGGAGAGTTACACATTGGTAAACATATAAAATGTCGGTACAACACACACACACAGACATGCACGCGCACACAAACACCCCCACATATACTCCCACAGGATCGCATCTGTCAGATTTGGTTGCGATGAACACAACATAGACAAAACAGTTGGGAAGCATGAGATGAAACAAGAACACCATTCCTCTTTTCCTTTCATATTCATTTTCACCAGTCTTCTCGTTTTATAAACAGTTTTATTTCAAAACATGATTTTACAAGTTTCAGAATTAGAACGGGTATGCCAAATTTCACCCATTTTCACCAGCGCTCACTCCTCCACCACCACCCCCTTCTCTCTCTCTCAAAACCCCACACACACACACATGCATAGAGACAACACAGGGATACAAGTACTGATTCCCGTTGTGTAACAAACAGTGGCATCAGAGAAGCAGCGATCACAAGTAGCAGACAGTCCTTCTTAGCACGTTTTTTTTGTTAGCAAAGGGAATAACCCCCACCCAACCACCCCACCCCACTCCCATTTTGAAAGAAGCATATAAAAAAAAACACAAGGAGATGAAGGAAGAAACAAACATATATCCATGATAACTCCGCATGAAAACGTAAAGCATGATCAACCATCTGTATGTCAGACAGTTTACTGAACCAAAAAACTGCAGGCTAACATCACATCCCTCCTCTTCACCGGGTGACGAAACAAAAACGATATGAATATCATGTTAAAATAAACAACTGCAAAAAATACAACTCACCCTTTCTCCTGGTGAAGGACAAAAACGATACGAATATCATGTTAGAACAAACTACTACTAGTAAAAAAAAAAAAAAAAAAAAAAAAACTCCAAAACCCCCTCCCCTTCTGGTGACGTACAAAAACGATATGAACATCATGTTAGAAGAACAAACAACAACGAAAAAAAAAAAAAAAGCCCAAACGACTTGTCACTGAGAGCAGTCACAACGATTCCACCAGTACAGACAACAGCACAGGCGAGGGCCACAGGACACCAAAACCAGTACAGACAACACACAGGCGAGGGCCACAGGACACCAAAAGCTGGTCTCTCATTCCTCTTCCTACACAATGCGCAACGACTGCTCAGTCAGGTGTGTGGGCGTCAGGGGTCTCCGTCAGTACAAATAGCTCAAGTCTTCTGGCAGTCTGGTACAGCAATGTCATGTTTTCTAACACTCTCTTCCACTCTGTCTCTTCTAGGGTATAATTTTTGTCTTTCTTTAAAACTTTTTTTTTTTCTTTCAACCTTTGTGGGATCATTCTCTTGCCATCGTTACGGAAACACGTCTGCTGGTCGCAATAAATGATACCTCAGGTCTTTTTTTTTTCTTTAGAAAAAAAAAAAATCTTGTTTGGGTTGTAATCGGTATTGAAGTACTGAAAAAGTTCTATGCTTTTAGATGGACGCAACGCTGCCCATTCCACAGTGTCCATTTGTTCATTTAGCTTTTGACGCACCTTTTGTTCTAATTTTTTGCTAACTTCCTTTCTCATGTTCCCCCGTTCCCCTCCATGCTTACACCCGAAACCCGAGTACTGAAATAGAATAGCTGGCGAATCTCACCACATCTCAGTCTTATCTCTTTCAAGGATGCTAATAGTTTTAGCTGCTATGTCATTCAGTTTTTTTGTTGTTTCTTTTTTTAGGATGTAACCTTTTTTTTAGATGCCCCCCCCCCTCCTCCTTCCCCCCACCCTCTACACACACACACTTGAGTTAATAGCCTGACAAGGCCCCGTGTGGTCGGCTGGGCAATTGTCACTAAAAACAACACCACCACTTCTAACTGCAATCCAGACTTACTTGTTTCTGACTCCAAGCAGACTGAGATGCACTGGACTCATTTTTTTTTTAATCCTGCAGCACATTTCCCGCATTAATATTTCAATTATATGGTGCTGCATACGCTGAGAGGTTTGTCAACTTTACCAAACTTTTCCCCCCACTCTCCAGGCTTTTTAAAACTTTTCCCACACTTATTCAAAGCCTGTTAATTTGCCACTGAGTTTTTCCCAAGTTTCCAGCAAGAGAGAGAGAGTGATTTCCAAAACTTTAGCGGAGGGGTTTTCCAGTTTTCCCCCAATACACGACAGTCTTGAGAATACCAGTTCAGCTTCATCACGTTTTTCAGTCCCTTCAAAGACTGTGACCCAAACCCCGCAAACACACACACGAATTGGCCCTCGGACATGACCCCTACTGCACCACAATGAACAGCTAAAGACACAGTGACCACTCGTCCTGCCGTCATCGGCAAACCATCTCCTACAACATGCAACCTCATCTACGTATCTTAAAGTACTTGGGACCACCAATCATCTATAAAGCTTTACTCCTGTGCCATGGGTTTTTCCCCGAATCATACAAATGACCACATCTGTAAATAATAAGAATCAATCCTCTATTATTAAAAAAACAAAAAATTCAATAATGACAGCGCACAAAATACAAGTAAAAGGGACCGTCAGCCGTAATTGAGCAAATAGTCCTCTCCCCATTTTCACCATCCCTATATAACAGAAATGTTAGTTCAATTCACAGGCAGGCAACAGACGGTACAAGGCCATACAAAAAGTACAAAGGAGCATCATAACATTATACATCATGTTCTGAACCTGTTGTTACAGGGTTTGACACTCTGTCTGATAGGCTGTGATAAGTGATATGAAGAACAAATAACAAAAACTTCTCTGAATGAAAGAGGGGGGTGGGGGTGGGGGGGGGGGGGGGGTGAAAGGAAGGTGCGAGGGATGAGGAATTCAATTCGGATCTACCGGTATGGAAAGAAAAAAACCCCCAAGAATTCAGTTTGAATCTACTAGTATGAAAAACAACAACCAATCTTTGCCAACGAATTCAGTTTGAATCTACTTGAATGAAAAAAAAACATACAAACAACAAACATCAAAATGAAGAGAAAAGGAAGAGAGAGGAGAGAGAGAGAGAGAGAGGAGAGAGAGAGAGGAGAGTACAGTCCCCTTCAGATTTATCACTACAACAAAAACATCAAAACCCTTGTGTGTGTGTGTGTGTGTGTGTGGGGTGTGTGTGTGTGTGTGTGTGTGTGTGTGTGTGAGGAAGAGAGAGTGAGAGAGAGAGAGAGGAGAGAGAGAGAGAGAAGTGAAAAAAAAAGATTAAAAAAGACTGAAGTACTTGTGGTGATAATGGAACATGTCAGCCGTATGTGATAATAGAATCAGCCAGTAGTGTGATAATAGAATCAGTAGTGTGATAATAGATGTCAGCCAGTAGTGTTTATCATAGATGTCAGCCAGTAGCAAAGATAATGGAACATGTCAGCCAGTAGTGTGATAATTGATGTCAGCCAGTAGTGTGATAAGGAACATATCAGCCAGTAAATGTGATTTGAAACATGTCAGCCCGTAAATGTGATAATAGATGTCCCGCCATAGTGTGATAATGGGAAAACGTCAGCCAGTAGTGTGATAATAGATGTCAGCCAGTAGTGTGATAATGGACAGTCAGCCAGTAGTGGGGATAATGGAACCGTCAGCCTGAAATGTGATAATAGATGTCGCCAGTATGTGATAATGGAACCCGTCAGCCAGTAGTGTGGGTAATGGAAAATGTCAGCCAGTAGGTGATAATAGATGTCAGCCAGTAGTGTGATAATGGGAACACGTCAGCCAGTAGTGTGATAATAGATGTCAGCCAGTAGTGTGATAATAGAAGTCAGCCAGTAGTGTGGGTAATGGAACACGTAGCCAGTAGTGTGATAATGGAACATGTCAGCCAGTAGTGTGATAATAGATGTCAGCCAGAGTGTGATAAGGAACACGTCAGCCTGTAGTGTGATAATAGATGTCAGCCAGTATGTGATAATGGAACACGTCAGCCTGTAAATGTGATATAGATGTCAGCCAGTAGTTTGATAATGGAACATGTCAGCCAGTAGTTGATAATGGAACACTTCAGCCAGTTGTGTACAAAAAAAAAAGTGTCTTTGTTCATCAATCGGTGGCTCATTTGGCAAACAGTAACAGTTCATTGTAAAGCTTGTCGTCGATAAACACCTGGACCCCCAATACAACACCCCAAATATGAATGAACACTTCACAACGACAAAGTCACAGACATTTCCCCCCCCCCCCCCCCACCCCAAAAAAAATCCTGTCAAAACCCTCACATCGTAAAGTACAGCAAATATCTAGGATGTGAACACAACCAGTACTACACAGCGGGTCATGAAGCAGTACCACCAGAACCTGAACACAACCCGGGGACACAACCCTACCCAGTCGATACGAAGGCAAAAGAACTAAGGAGACCCCAACAGCCATCTTCACCTGCACATGTCCTACTCAAATCTGTGCCGAAGGCCAATGTAACAGGAAGACCACAACAGCCATTCTTCACCTGCACACTGTCCTACTCAAATCTGTGCCGAAGGCCAATGTAACAGGAAGACCACAACAGCCATTCTTCACCTGCACACTGTCCTACTCAAATCTGTCCGAAGGCCAATGTAACAGGAAGACCCAACAAGCCATTCTTTACCTGCACCTGTCCTACTCAAATCTGTGCCGAAGGCCAATGTAACAGGAAGACCCCGAACATTCATTCTTCTGGGGACAATTCCGTTTTCCCCTTATCAGTAGCTCAGCCATCAAAAACACAGTCAGATTAACTTATTGTTGTTCCCACACCATGTCTACAGGCCCAATTTCTCAATTCGATTGCAATTGTAAGCAAAAATTTATAACGAAAAAAAAAAAAATGTGAGAAACAAATGTCGTGGTTTTTAGTATTTCTTTGAATTTCAATCTGATCCCGTCAAAACAGTTCCGCCCAGGGGTTAGCACCCCTGTCTTTACGGGCGGAACATTCCATCTGGTTTTTAAACACAAAAGCTTTTGACACCATTATCCACTCCTCTTCTTCACCTGAAACACCAGGCATGGACCTGATGGGGTAGGTCCTCACAGGGCAGCAGGTCAGGGCAAAACCTGACCAGGTCCACCACCAACGCCAGTCTAGCAGAGGCAGGCTTCACAGATGCCAGATTCTGCCACTGGCTAGTTTGGCTGGAAACGGGAAAAAGCAGTCGAACAGGTGCAAGACTTACCCATTTCAAGAATGTGGCTACTTCTTCAAGCCCTTTTGACTATGCAGAGATTTAGCATTCTGACCGATTTACGCACCTGTCTGAGCACACTGTCACCACTGCTCTTTTTTTCCTTCTCGCTCACCAGTGAGCCCCAAGGCACTCTTGCCATCCCTCACCGATGTCTTGCCTACGACTGTCGAAAGAACGTGCTCTGAAATCCTGCCACTTGCAAGTTCTTAAGAACTACCTCCCTCTGGCCTCTACCAGACATGTCTGATTAGGCATGCTTTAGAAGTATGTACGAATATTATGCCAATTACAGCCTCTCTACCATGCGTGATGACATCAGAAGAAGCACGGACCTCTCTGCTTCTTCTGCCAACATCATCACCGGTTGCTGAAAGACCACCGATTTTCTGCACCAATAACAACAGCACCAGGTCCACGAGGTCACAACTCCAACCACCATATGGAATCACCACAAATTGCATCTCCAAACAGACTTTTCCCTGTTTGGTTACTGTTCAAAAATTATATCTCCAAACAGACTTTTCCCTGTTTGGTTACTGTTCAAAAATTATATCTCCAAACAGACTTTTCCCTGTTTGGTTACTGTTGCAGGGCAACACAGCTTTAGCCAGACGAAGATGCCTCCTGAGAGGGGGTGATCAAAAAGACAAGTCACAACAATAAAACACAAATATTCAAGGAAAAAAGGAGAACACACAAATCTATCAGAACCCACAAACACTGTTAATACTATAAACATCAGTATAACGAGACAACCTTTTTTTTTTCACCTTCCAACCCCCTCCCTCCCCTCCTCCCAAATACATCATAACACTACAAATCACTAACCCCACAGGGAAAAAAAAAAAGAAAAAAAAAAAGGAACAAGAAAAAACAAGCCGACGGTGACAAGCAGTCACCATGGCAACTGAGGAAGCTTTTCCCACATCCGTTTGCACTTTCTCACACAAAAGCTACTCATGCACACATCACAAACCCTTTCACGCCATTTGCACAACAACGCAGTCAGGCACCTTAGCCAGAGCGACCAGACCACGTCTGGTTTCCACAGAGTAACAACTTGACGAAAGCCAAAAATACCAGCACACAACACTAGTCATTTCAGGTTGGGAGTGCTTCTCCCAGGCGGTCTTAAGCGGTGGGTTTCAGAACGCATTGTTCAGTCTGAAGCAAGTCAGCAAAGCGACTGGAGTGGGGGGGTGGGGGGGTTTGCGGAGGGGCAGATTTTTGTTTTTCAGCAAGGTCACATCATGTTTCATTCATCATAGAGTGCACAGGCTGTTCTTGTGGTGTTTACATGAAGGCAGACTGTCAGTCATCAGGGCTCTGGTCTTGATAAGTGAAAGGAGTTCAGACTGGTGTCCCATTCACCTAGACCCCACAGGGCAGCAGAACATATGCAGGCCTTAAGAATGTACTCTGTGTATCTGCAGAGCATCACAGTACCAAAAGCACGTATAGCTGCACGATTATCCCTCCCTGATGGCCACTAATCATACCGAGGGACGGGGTCGCCTCCTTGAGATGGGATGGGGCGGACAGACAGATGAGATCATCTGACGGTGTCGTCATCTGACAGTGTCCTCGTTGTGATGGGGTGAGGCAGACGTCAGGTCATCAGAGTGCAGCCTCTCTGTGATGGGATGAGGCAGACATTCAGGTCATCCGAGTGCATCCTCTTTGTGATGGGATAAGGCAGACATTCAGGTCATCCGAGTGCATCCTCTTTGTGATGGGATGAGGCAGACGATCAGGTCATCAGAGTGCATCCTCTTTGTGATGGGATGAGGCAGACATTCAGGTCATCCGAGTGCATCCTCTTTGTGATGGGATAAGGCAGACATTCAGGTCATCCGAGTGCATCCTCTTTGTGATGGGGTGAGGCAGACGATCAGGGCATCAGAGTGCATCCTCTTTGTGATGGGATGAGGCAGACATTCAGGTCATCAGAGTGCATCCTCTTTGTGATGGGATGAGGCAGACATTCAGGTCATCAGAGTGCATCCTCTTTGTGATGGGATGAGGCAGACATTCAGGTCATCAGAGTGCATCCTCTTTGTGATGGGACGAGGCAGACAGATCAGGTCATCAGACTGTAAGATCTTGTTACAGAATGGGGCTGCCGGATTTTTCAATCCGTCTTGCCTTTGGTCACATGGGAAAGGGTCAGTCGACTTACGCGAAGCAATATCTTTGAAGCTGATGCAAAGTCTGCTCGTCATCCTTCAGATCTGTACCCTGCACCTTAATATGGTGCAACAGTCAAGGAGTTAAAGACTAAGGAATTTTTCTCCCAAGTTCATGAAAGCGAGTCTAAACTTTTCATCAGGCGAGTATATGCAACCTGTGCAGCGTACTTTTACAGATGCAGAATTCTGCCATCTATCGTTGTCATTTTTTTTTTCCCCTTTATTCTTCACAATTCACATCCTTCAGACTTCGAACAAAATGCAGCTCAAAGACTGTTGCCAGTAAATTGACTATGAAAACGGCTCATTTTTGCTATAAACTTTGAAAATTATTACTGAAGTCTTTATGTACTGCAGCATCATATCGAAAGCAAAAAAAAAAAAAAATCCCACCTTCATATCCATTTTGCAATATCAGACTACTCCAACATGCCTCTTCCCCATCTCACTCCATCATTGGTCCTCCTTTCTCCCCTCCATCAAACAACCTCGTCAAACCCTCAGAAAAAAGGACAGGGAGAGACACAGTGAGAGAGAGAGAGACAGAGGGAGTGGTGGCACAGCCGACGACTCTAACACACCTTTTCAGCGAGTAAATCATTATCATGCTCAACGACATGAAAACGGAACAAAAATTACCACCAGATTTCTGAACGAACTACAGTCTCAGTGGCATGTTGCTCTAAGGCGTATCACAGCTGGAATCCACCTGTTCAGGAGCGGACGGTCAGAGCAAAGAGCACCTCACACAGTGCAGTTCTAGCAGCAGTTCTTGGGCCGGGCCAGCCCTGCAGGCCCGTGACAGGAACCCCAGAGGCCAGTCCTGTTCTGGCCACGTATACGACTGCTCTTGACCCCACCCTGGACACCCTGGGCCGGCCTCAGCACTTCCCACTCTACGCAGAAGTACGCCCAGCAGTGGCTCCGACCTCTCCCGCACTGCAAAACTGGTGCTTTGCCACATCAATCGCCCCAGGCATGAGCAGAGTTATCTTCCTTTGCCTGAAAAATTTCCCGCCCTTCTGCTTTGGTGACCTGCAGGTCAGGCACTATGTACGGAGGAGAAATACACACCGGGGGGGGGGGGGGGGGGGGGGAGGCAGGAGAGGTTGGGGGTGGGGGGTGATGGTGTGGAGGCGGGGCGCTGACAGTGGCGCAGCAGTCAAGAAGCCCGACAGAACCTGTGTTTGTACCCCCCTTTCTAACGAGGATTTCGTTTCTCACGATGAATCCATTTTCTTCTAATACCAATGAAAAGGAAGCAGCAGCACCCCATATACAAAATCACAACTAAAATGCCTTTTTCTGAGAGACGATACAGACTGAAAGGGCCGAATGCAAGGGAAGCAAAAGCGGTTTTTACAGAGCTACATAAACAAGTTACAGTAGATCTCACTGAAAGCTACACGCAAGTTGCTCAAAACAAAGCAAGACAAGCCACATAAAAATCAACCCAAAAATAAAGCTCAGCTGATGGGTGTTCTTCTCATAAAAATATTCACTTGTTACAAGAGTACAATGTAACTTGAGGGCACGGACAAAAAAAAGAAAAAGAAAAAGAAAACAAGGGAAAAAGAAAAGAGAGAGAACAACAGCCTCAATATGAATGGCCTGGTATGCTACTTCATCAGCAGAAATACTGGCAACAAGCAGAATATAAACCTCTAAAAACCTCACTGGGAAAAAAATAATGTCTTCGACGGCAAACTTGAACTGAGTGAATATGCCAAAAGATTTCATAAATGCAAGTGCACATATTCCAGATTCAAAAAAAAAAGAAAGAAAAAAAAGAAAGGAGGAAAAGGTGCTTTGCTGCACCCCAGAAATGCACTAGGTGAAGGCTGGCTTTGGCCCATAATGTTCATGCAGAGAAACAATCCACATTGGGGTCAGGGGCGTTGTTTGGCCCATAATGTTTATACCAAGAAGCGATCTGTATTGGGGTCAGGGGTGGGCGTTGTTTGGCCTATGATGTTCATGCAGAAACTATTTGTATTGGGGTCAGGGGTGGCGTTGTTTGGCCTATGATGTTCATGCGGAAACAATTTGTATTGGGGTCAGGGGTGGGCGTTGTTTGGCCTATGATGTTCATGCGGAACAAATTTGTATTGGGGTCAGAGATGGGTTTTTGTTTGGCCTATGATGTTCATGTGGAGAAACAATTTGTATCTGGGGGGGAGTGGGCGTTGTTTGGCCCATGATGTTCATGCGGAGAAACCACCTGTATTGGGCTGTGGGTGGATGTTCTGTGGACCATGGCTGAGCTGGCTATGTCTGCTATGGGATGCCCTACCAAGGAACAATCACAGCCAAGTTGTGACAGGAAACTTCTGCAAAACTGGATGCTTTTTCTTGGCGGTTTTGATCATCGAAATTTAAAAACACACTAAAAATGATAATAATACACCATGCATAAAAACAAAAAAGACGGTCTTTTGATATTTTTGGTCAATCATTTTGTCCAGCGTTTCTAAACGCACAATTTATCACCCCCACCCCCCAATTCCTGCCCCGGCAAACTGTCTCTTCATATAAATACATTAAACATATATGACTGATCCACCAGTCTGCCTTCCACCCCCCCCCCTTCTCTTTCCCCAGGGTTGCAGTTCTACGGTCCTCCCCTCCCTTCCATCCCCCCCCCCGTCCTCCAAGTCCCACCCACTATTAATTCCTCAAGTATGTCCCTAGTGCTTCAGGCTTAGAATTCTTTGTCCGGGGCTCGCGGGTAGGAGTAGTTGGGCATCTTTTTGGGTTCGTCCAGGGCGTAGCTGCCTTCATCCTTCTTCCTCATGCGATAGACCACAAACATCACCAACAGCACCGCACACAACAGTACCCCACCGACCCTCCGATTATGGCTGAAACACACACCAGTTTTGTTTCAGTAATGACATGCATTTTTTAACGCATTCTCTCACTCATTCAAACAATCTTTTCTCTCTCTCTCTAACAGACACACACACACCAATCACACTCCCCACTTGAGAATTACAATAAAGAAAACTCACAGAGAGCTCTTCACCAGTTATCTCAAAGAAACTTGCATCCATAAAAAAAGTAACAAAGGATATGAAAATCATACAAAATAGAAGTTACTTTATCAAAATCTGAAATTCAACCACTCCCTCCTCTAAAAGACAAAATGACAGGCACTGGCGGCAGGGCTTGATGTATGCACATCAGTATAAACACTCCCTCCCTCCCTCTCTCTTTTTTTTTCTTTTCTTTTCCCTTCATTGCATGACTTGATTTTTTTACGACTCTTCTTCATTGTAGTTTAGTTTGTCATTTTTGATGTGCCAATTTTTTATATGCTTCTCCTCCTCCTTCTCCTCCTCTTCTCCTTAGTCTTCTTTTTCTTCTTCTTCTTCCGTCTCTCCTTGTGTCAGAGACTCCATCTTTTTATTCTGTGTCTCCAAGTCCCACCCCTCTCTCTCTTTGTGTCGCTCTCCATCCCTCCCTCTCTCCCACACTCTCTTCCTCTAGTTTATATTGTGCATTCTCTTATTCTAATATTGCTATGTATTCATTGTTGTTTTATTAATTTATTGCGATCGATGCAATGATTTCTACCATGTATTTTTTGTTTGAGGGCTGATGAAAAAAACCACTGATGGTGCTTATTCTTTTCCCTCATTAAACAACATTTCGTTCGTTCGTTCTCTCTCTCCACACACACACACACACATATACACCTCAACAGGCTAAATCCCACCTCCATCCCCAAACTCCTCCCACGAACATTCACAATGTAGCAGCACAGTGGTTATGAAGTTACTGCTACAAAGAAAATGTTCAGTAGTGCAGACCTGTTCAGCCCCCTCAGAGCCAAGTGTAATATGGAAAGCAGAGAAGCATGGTCTGAGGGTGAGACATCTTAGAGGATACACCTTTCACACAACAGCAACATGACAGATTTCTCATGACGCTATTGCTAGCACTTCCCATTACAAAGGAGACTGACACAGACTGAAGTGGAGCTGTAAAACAACATAACACACACAGACACACTCTCTCACACACAAAACACATCGGTAAGGGTTACAAACATTTCAGCGCACAATGCAAAACAAACAAGTGAATTTCCTACCAATAGGTCTTCTTCAGACGTTCAAATCCACAGACACTTAGAATGCACAAAGCACAACTGCCAAAATCACTGTCAACACAGAAATGGCGAGACATCCGAGGAGTACTGGTTTGTGTGTTTTGTTATACCTGCTGTTTGTAGCACCTCGAGGAGACATTTCAGTCCAAAATGTGCTTTATTTTTTTCAAATTGTGCACTGTCATATTTGTAACTCTGCACTTTGTGTAGGTTTGTGGTTTTTGCCCTTCTTCTCCCATTGCAAAGTTTGCAACTAAAAATCACACTTCTGAACTATAAAATAAATGTGGCCCAAAATCAATGTGCAAAGTGTGTGCTGTGAACAAAACAGGGCTTCTGCTGGGGTGAAATCTTTCCGGTCCCAGGGACCCCTTCATCAGATTTTTTAAGGGGTCCCAGGTTAACATTAAGGGGTCCCTACACCACAATAAAAACAACAAAATATACGTTAAAAAATTGCATCCCTGCACGCGCACTGCAGTTGTCACAGACACATCGTCACAATAAAAACAAACAAAATTAACATCAAAAATTGTATCCGTTCTCGATCTTGCTCCTCTGCTACGCTTTTTCGCTTTTGCGACGATAATTTCGTTAACCACGCTTCGAGAGACATGTTGGAAACAAAGGCTTCGCGGAAATGCCCTCTCCTGCCGGGAAAATGAAAAGCGTCATCGTGACATCACATGGCTCAAAGTAGGAAAATTCGGTCAACTGAAAACGATGCTGTGGCCTAGCGTAAGCTTAGTCAGTCAGCCTCAGCGGATGACAAAAGTGACCGACGTATGTTGTTAGGAGGCGCCTTACTCACTTTGTTACTGTTCAAACTTGAAAAGGGATGGGTTCGGTCGGAAGTGTAGCAGACCTACGATGTTACGACACCCAACTTACGATGTTGAAGGCAGTCTTTTCTCACTTTATGTCTAACTTCACCAAATTTGAAGGGGTCCCTGGGGACCCCTTACACGACACCCAGTGCTCCCGTAGAGTTTTAATGCGTACTGTACGCAATTTTTTGCGTTTTCAGAAGCCCTGCAAAACCAGTATTTTTCTAATTTCGTTGTTGTTCTTTTCAGTTTGTTTGTTAAACAAGGCATCTGTACATTTCATGGTAGACAGAATGACAGTTCTGGAGAACATGCATCTTTCTAGTCTTCACAATTTCTTATTCACATTTAACAGGGTCCGATTCACATTGAGATTCATTCGGTGTCATCCTTCCGAACACCATCTTGACTGAAATGGCAATGTGTCCGCCAAATCAGTTTATTTCCATTTGCTCAGTGTCAGTCACATAGCTGCCCAGATCTAAAATGATACAAGAAGCATGGAAACTGCTCATTATATTGACCAAGCCAGCTGCGTTTTAAACAGTCCAGTGAAACTGTTCTGCAAGCGTATTTTGGACGATCTTCGGAGAGGAACGTAGCTGAAGTGTAAGCATAGAACGAGGGCTTCCAAAGCTTAACTCATTACGTCCAAAGCATCAGGTAGTTAAGTCTGTGCTGTCTAAATCAAAAAGTCTTCAGAGTAGTCTTTTCCTGTCAGACATCAGGTTGCCAAATGGTCCGCAACTTTCAAATATCTGATCTATGGATACTGCAGGACACACACACCCCACACACACACACACACACACACACACACACACACACACTCTCTCACACACACACACACACTCACACACACACTCACACACACACACACAAACACACACACACACACACTCTGTCACGCAGATACACACTCACCGGCCAGTATACCAGGCTGGGTCATGATATTTCCAGCAGCGCTGGGCGATCGATCATAGCCTCCCTTGCTGCCACCCGATGGTTTCGTCTCTGTCTCTCGATCACCCCCGTTCACAGCTGATCAACAACAACACACACACACAGAGAAATATAAGAAAATAAGTGGAGTCGTAACTTAAAAACACGCTCATGATGTGAAATCTTACATACAATGAGAAAGGTAGGCGCATTTACAGTTTCACATTCCAAAGATATAAAATATACTTACCCCCACCCTATACCCTCTGTTGACTACTTTCCAACAGAAACGACGAAGCAGGGAAAGCAAAAACTTCAATAGTACTATCACTGCATTTTCAAATCAACCTTTTCATCAATTCCACTCCTTCACAATAATCTCAACCTGATGAGAAATCATTAATATTACCACCCCGAAAGCTTTTGCATCGTTACAAAAATGTTTTCCCCATGATTGCTACACGAAGTTCACTTTATCACACATCTTTGATGGTACACAAGCCACCTTGCTGCATAACCCTATCTCGGCGCTCAGTCACCGTCATGCTCACTTGCTGTTGAAACTGACACATGACGCATGCCCCCTGAGATGGAACTCTGAGAATGCTCAGCAGCCAGGATGCCAGTGAGCGACGCCTCTGTCCTGTTTATAGTGTTGAAAAACCAGTTGAAGTGCCTTCCCTTGGCAGGCCTGTGAATGTCGATGGGGAGGGGTAATGGTTGGGGAAGTGTAAAATCTCCGGAGGTATTACACATATTCCAAATGCAGTTGTTAAGAAGACATTGTATTTGGCCAGTTTCAAGATATGAAGTCAGGCGTTGCGAGTTTTAATCACACTAGCATTATTCCAGTGATGTAAGTCTAACGTTTAACACTGAAAAAAATCAGCAAGTGGGGGAAAGTTCTCAGGGATAAATGACAATTGGTCAATGTACATATTACAGGGTGAATTGTTTTAACTCTTGCTTTTCATACCTTGTATAGAGGCTCCTGTACTATTAGTTTAGACAGCCTGAAGAAGTCCCTTAAAGACGAAAATTTGGTAGAGAAACAACTGGTGTTTTTGTTGTTGTGATCAGGTGTATGAAAAACCAGGGAAAGAAAAGAGAGACAGAGTGGTGGATTGCGATACCCCGAGTCCAACACCCTTTTACACTGCTGTCCCCGTCACACTGCCCACTATTGTCTTAAGCTAAACCCTTCCCATGTGTGCCCCCCACCCCCACCCCTCCCCCCCCGCCCTACCCCTCCCCTGTTTACATTGATGTCATGGCCACACTGCTATTGTCGAAATCACTGCCTCACTACTATTGTAAGCTAAACCCTTCCCCATGTGTGCCCCCCCCCCACCCCCTTTTCCCCCAACTCCTCTCTCCCCTGGTCCCTCCCAGCCCCCTCATCCTTTCTCTCTGGATGCCTGTGTCCCAAATCTAGGTCACTAACATGGTGTCACAACCGACTTCACCATCTTCCCTGCCGGACCCCTGTGAACCTACGTCACCTGCTGCCTGCCTGCCAGCCTGCCACCAGGCTGATGTTTTCTCCCAAACCACAATGCAGATCCCAAGTGTGTTCAAAGACACCTTGAAGAACATTTTCCATTCATTACCACAACCTGTTTGGTTTCAAAGACATGTCAAGGAATGTTTTTAGATTCTTTACCCTACAATCTCAGTATGAAGACTGTTGTCACGTTTAAAAGTGGCTGAACACAGCCTTCTGTGTCCCTGCTTTATCTGTGGACAAAGCCATGACCCCCACTTCAATAAAAATAAAATCCAATGAAGGCAAAACTTAATCCGCACTGCTGAGTTAGCTCTACAGAAATAATTAAGTACAAGAAAGTGAATGCACACACACAAAGAACAACTCAGTCTAGTGCATATAATCAGAAAGGGTTGACACTTGATATCAATAAAATATTTCCAGCGACCATGACCAAAATTTTAGTATGCACTGACACCAATCAACACAAATATTCCATTTACTATGAGCTGGTAATCAAAACAGTATTGACGTGAACTCTGGAGGCATCGCCATTACTCCAAGAAAAAGATCAAATCGAGGGTTGACTACCGAAACCTAGTATCTTGACATTTTGGTAATTCTGACATTTTAGTATCAAAAGATCCAAGACATGATGCTCTTTCATATCAATGCAATTCTTCTGAAATACGATCAATATTTATCTAGTTATTGATTAGAACCATAAACAAGTTTAGACGAACAACAAGGAACAGTGACTGCCGAAACCAAGTATCTATTTATGCTATTATTCGTTTTTCAAGAATCTGTCATTCTCACTAAAATGTAGACAGCCGAAAACCAAGTATCTCAAGAAGTGATGAAGCCACGGTCAGTAAGTCAGGCACAGCAACTGTTTACATGACAGCAGAGGGCTCTCCAGTCAATATACTTGGTTTCGGCTGCCCACTTATTCTTTTTTCGCCTTGTCTTGCTACCAGCAAAACAGATTAACTTGCGACCCCTTTTCTCTGCTGCCGACTCACGGATATGTGTGGCTGTCAAAAACGTCGTATCCACATGTATTGTATGCTCATATTTTACAAAATAAAATGAAGAAAACAAACTTTTTAGATATTAATGCTGAATACAAACACTTGAGATTACTATACTAAGTGTGGAGCAATTTAAAAAAAAAAGAAAACTTCAATTCCAACGTTATGATAAGCCTTTAAAATTTTCAACAGCGTTTTCTGTGAAACAGTAAAAAAACGAGACACTAGGTTTCTGCAGTCAACCCTCGAAATGATAACACAGTTGGCATTCCCATTCACTATTTCTTATGGCCAGAGAGTGCTGACACTTACGTTTAAACAGGCACGGTTGTTGATATGACTGGCACTTGTGTTACTGTCGTTGTTTCTGGAGTGGGTGTGGTTGTCTGTCAAAAGAAAATAATGAGCACTCTATTAACAATTTCAGAAAGGTTTTCAGATGTGCACAGGCACTGATCCATGCATGTGCGAGAATATGCACATGAAATTCCTGTTCACAGTGTCTCGCAAACCACAGCACAAGGCATGTGCAAGATCATCAGTAACACATGTACGTCTCCAATCTAATATCCCCTCTCTCTAACACACACACATATACATACACTCACACATGTACACACAGATAAACATGTATAACTGCAAATTTACAGTCTTGTGAGTTGTCCTTAAAACCAAAAATATGTCTTCTATTTACATGCATGCCCATTGACAAGAACACAGGCCAATAAAACATTTCCAGAAAAGGCAGAAGAAGACAGATGTTTCTGATAAGGACAATCCTGAGTTCAGAAAAGGTCTATTCTGAGCTGGTAGTTAAGAAAATATCAGCCACATTCACAGTCAGCCCCCTATGAGAAGATAATCTTTGATGGAACGAAGTTCAACGAATAATTCTTGAAGCTTCTTTCCATAATGAGATTGTTTTCTCTATGGAGTTAAATAAACATACAGGAGAAGTGCCTTAAACATCAAGTCATATGTTGAAAATAACACAAAGGATTACAGTCAACATGGAAAATGACTTGATTCGATCTCTGATATTTAGCATGTCAACTAACTGATGTTTACACAGAAGTCAACATACATTCATGTTGCTTTTTCATTCACATTTACAACAAATATCATTGTCTACGGCAGAGCATATTCAACACTTTAACTACCGATCTGACCTCATCCACAAATTTCACTTTCACCCTTTCAGCACTGACGATGGAACAGCGCCACAGAAAACCTGACATTGATTCTGCATATTTACAGCAAGACTGATGGCATCTTCTTGATGGTGAAGAAGAACAGGGGAAAGAAAAACCACACAACTATTACCAGTCTGATATTTCTTTTACACAAAGAAGCAACAGAATGGCTTCAGAAATGAAGAGGTAGCAATCACTGAATACACTGACCATCCTCTCCACTGGTGCTGGGAATGTTTGGGATTCAACAACAGAGAGAATCGAAAGGGTTAACTTCTGATCTGCGCTTCAAAGGTGACAACAACAACAGCAATGAAAAAAAACAACAACAAAAAACAAACCCCTCCCCCCCCCCCCACACACACACACACACAAACTCCAACACGAAAATGCCTGCTTTACAATCAATACAACGCACAGCTTTCATGTTGTTGTCCGACAGCCCAAGAAACTGGGAGCGACAACAGCTCCAGATTTCAATCGTTGTCAGGAAGTGACTAGAATTTTCAGCCATTTTCATCAACACTAGAACCAATATATACATATCTCACACACACACACACACACACACACACACACAGAAGACATTCCAACTGTTGACCGTACCTTGTGTATTTCCGTGTTGCTGTGACCGCTGACCCTGTGGGACACACAGACAAAAAAACATGTCTGATACCCTGTAACACTTTTATTGTTGTTTAAACTGAGAAAACTGAACCAAAAAAAATAAATAAATAAATTTTATAAAAATAACAGCAGCCGCAACAACCAGAAATTAGGTATAAAGAAAGCCTAAAAATGAGATAGATAAATAAACAAACAAGAAAAAAAAAAATCAGTGTAGCATCATTTATGTATATAATGCATAGTGATTTACTGACCAAACATAGCACAATGCTTTAGGCAGTATTCATAGGCTGGTATACATAACAGTGTTCCAATACCGCTACTTGAAAGAAATGTATACATGCTTTTGATGAAAAACATGAAGGATACATCGAGTCAGAGAGAGGGTTTCTACTGAAAAGTTTCTTCATCAAAAACCTAAAGATAAAATGCACTTCAACATGAGCACATTAGTAACGCTCTCTCTGCCCAGAGTATGTTCCCTTGTCAACCCTGCAATCCCAGAAACCACACACGCATAGGGACACATTCTAAAAACAATATATGCATACAGAGACGTTTGAAGTATATGATGTTCAGTGTGACTGCTAAAAATCTGACGAACTCTCCACCACCTAAAGTTTTTAAAAAATGCACGAAAATCAAATCATAAAAATTGAAAGCTTCACTGGGTAAATGCGGTTTCCTGTACACACTGTAAAAAGTTGAGCTAACTGCAGAGTTATTCAATGAAGAGTTTCTCAAGCTGCTCACTCTAGAGGCACCTGTCTCTGATTTGGTGCCTACATTGGATTCACAACACAGCCAGGTGTCTATCCTGTCACTGGCCAAACAGTTCCTTAAGCAATGAAAAGGTCAAAGGACATGCTACAGGCACTTTAACAAGCAGACCCGCCATTTGCGTTTCATTGATGGTCCCGATCTGCAAGTGGGAATGCCCGGACTGGAGACGAGGAAGGGGCTTGGCCAGGCAGCCAAAAAGGGGCTTAACTCTGGGGTAGGGGAGTGCTGACCTGAAGGTGACGAGAGGCTTCTTTTGGGAGTGGTGGTGGTGGGGGGGGGGGGGGGGGGGGACTCTGTGTGCTTTTTTCTGTTAAAAATCACAGCATGTTCTTTTTCTTTTTTCCCCATCCAAGGAGTAATAAGTTTCTGAAGTCACTCCAGCTGACTAACTAGGAAAACTACTAACAAGAGTAGCAAGTATGGTCCAAATCCTTCTCCATGTCCACGTATTTTCAGTTTGGACTATGTTTAAATGCTTGTCTTCCTTGGACAACTGATTTTAGGATGTCAAACGTGTGCTGGCACTTTATCAGACATTTTGGATCTCATTTCAAATGTGTGCACTGGTTTTGTCCGCATGTTTTTTCCTTCATTAAGTCCAGGCCACCAAGTTAATAATAATAAATAATGAATACTTATTTAGCGCCTATTCTCGGCTAGAGGCCAAGCTCTAAGCGCTTTACAATCAACACTCGTTTACACAACGGGCTGCCTACCTGGGTAGTGCCGACTGAAGAGCTGCCAGCTGGTGCTTCATTCAGTCGTTTCCCGTGTCATCAGTCAGTATCGTTCAATATCGATCACTCATTTTCCTTACTTCCTTCATTCTTTCCATTTCTCACGCAGGGTGCATGCTATGTGTAACGTGTCATCCATACCAACGGCCAAACTGCATTTAAACATAGTCCAAACTGAAAATACGTGGACATGGGAAAGTTGAGTTTGTCTAGGCGACCAAGTCAAATGGTTAAAACAGAATACTTTTTTGTTTTGTTCTGTGTGCCTGCGTGTATGCATGCTTGTGTGTGTGCGTGCATGCATGCATGCGTGCGTGCATGTGTGCTGTGCATGTGTGTGTGTGTGTGTGTGGAGTGAGCGAGTGTGTGTGTGTGTGTGTGTGTGTGTGTGTGTGTGTGTGTGTGTGTGTGTGTGTGTGTGTGTGTGTGTGCGCTTGCGTCTGCATGCATGCATGTTGGACCCACACTGGCCAAGTTTGCCGAGTCAGATACAATCAAAAACAACAATTCCAAGCACTGACCATCGCAGACAGGGCGACTGGGAAGGTTGACCTCGGTGTTGGGGATCTTGACGCCGCTCCCTCGGTGCACGCAGTAGCACACGGATCCTGAACACTGCTCAGGCTGAAGAAGCCGTCCATGGTGCACACAGGTCTGAAGGCCCCCAGCTGGTGGGTTCGTGACTGACGCACCAGCATGAACACACAGGAGGGCAGGTTGCTGCCTGAAAACACAAGTGTTGTCACCATGAGCTTTAATGTAGGCCAGTGTTTCAGGACTAACCTGTCCACGCCATCCCATCCCATCCCTCACACTCTCTTCTGAACCGCAATTATGGTGTGTTTTTTTTAGCAGACGAAGCAGAATGCAGCATGCTTGCTGCCAGTATCGTTCCTGCTACCCTCGTTTTTAGAGCCAAACGACATTAAACCAAAAAAATGTGGATTTGACGCAGCTTCCTGCTATGTTCAACACATGAATACAAAGGGAAAGCATTCCAAACTCCTGGCTGCAGTTTACAGCCAGGCATAAGCGAGGAGCGAAGGCATCAGACAACCTTTTCATTCCATTTAGTTTTCAATCCCCCCAACACATTTCTGCATAACCGTTTTGATGGTTATTTGCTGCTTACGCTGAGCAGTTCGTTAAATTTCCCAGACTTCAGAGGCTTTCTCCATTTCTCCCATGCTTATACCTAAAAAAAAATCTGCTCAGTTTTCCCCAACTCTTCAAAGATCATACAAGCCCTTTTACAGCCGATACCTGGATGTCTGAAAACTAAAGCAGCACAGTCCTTGGTGTTCGAGAAATAAGGTGTGTCACTTGGTTTAAACAGATCTTTTATGTCAAAATTCACACACTTTCAAAGACCTTTTCAATGACTCATTATCCTGTTTTAAACAAGGACTTGCCTCCGCTTGTCAGTCTGATGACTCTTAGCCTGCTTCAACCACTTGTCACTGAAACAACACTTCAAAGACATTTCTGAAGTTAACGTATTCCAAAACAATCACTATAATCACACTGGCTGCCAGACTGATTGAAGCATCCAGATGTTGTCATGGGATGCAACTTTTTACAACTCGAGGACTTGCATTCCAAGGAAGGAGAACGTTGCATTGAACACTTTGTAACAAAGCAGAAATCACAGGAGAAAACATTTTGTATGACACATCATCATCATCATTTTCGAGAACAGTCCAAAAGATTTTTCAGCATTTAACATTTTCACAAACCCTTTCAGGAGTTTCGAAGGCTCCAGCTGTTTCTCAAAGACCTACAAAAGCCAAGCTAACCCTGAGTTAGGAGGCGATTTCACCAGGTGATAGCCTACACCCCAGCCCTCACCTTCATCACAGTCAGGTGGATGAGGAGCTGAGGCGGCTGTCCCGGGGATCTCTCGCCCGTCCAGGTCCGAACACCAACACCGGCCGGTACTTGGGTGACCCCGACCACTGCACGCTTTCGTAGTAGCCGTCCTCCGTGCAGCGTGGCCGTAAATTCCGGGCAAGGTTTGGCTCATTTTATATAAGCGCTCGCATGGGGTGGCAGGATCCAAAGGGGTATCTGTCACACGACCATGAACGCCATGACACGACAGAAGCTATGTCACGCAAAGCAAGCACCACTCTTTGCCTTGAGACGACCTGGATAAAGTTCATATTGAGTAATATGACAATCTGATAAAGGCCTTTGTTCACTACTTCTGCCAATGCTTACACCACAGCACAGAGTACACACAGGTGCTTACACCACAGCACAGAGTACACACAGGTGCTTGCACCACAGCACAGAGTACAACAGGTGCTACATCACGCACAGAGTACACCACAGGTGCTACACCACAGCACAGAGTACACACTGACAAGGTGCTTGCACCACAGCACAGAGCACACACAGGTCTTGCACCACAGCACAGAGTACACACAGAGTGTGAAACAGCAGCTGAAGATTCCCAGACAATATGAGGTAACACAAGGCA
>JAFLJL010004131.1:0-33087 GCA_018398815.1 Conus ventricosus | reverse complement strand
GAGCCAGCAAGGGCAATGGAACAACGTGGAGAATGCACGCCAAAGAAGACTAACTTGTAATGCCATTTGGCAACATGGCCCCACTCAGGACAGCTTCATTCTCAGATCCTGCATATGACCTTCTGCCCTCAAATGCAAACCTGGTGAAGTGGGGGAAAACAGACGATCCTGCATGCCCCTCAGCCATAAAAAACAAACAGTAGTATGTCTAGAGCTCAAGTAAAGTAGCCCTTGGCACAAGGAAGAACACAAGGAGGCACAACCAAGTGCTCAAAGAAATTGTACAAGTAGTCTGGGCTAGTACCAACACCACAATAGGGAGAATCAAACTCCAAAAGCACCCGCAACATTCTTCAAACGGCAGGAGGCAGCCAATCATGGCCAAGAATCAACAGTGCCACTCAAAACATGCAGGCAGAGTCTGCTGAATTGGGGCAGAAGCCTGGGAGTGCACTGCCAGACTCCCAGAATGGAATAGTCCAACCCAGAGAATCATCACCAAGAGTGGCATGAACCAGACGTATCCCCACTCTAATCAACCACGGCAGCCTGAATCAAGATCTAGCACATCAGGGTGCCTATATGAGAACAGAAAGGAGGCCGCTCACCTCTACACGACTGAAAAGTATGCTGGATCTGGCAAACGCCTGAGGAGAGAAGCAAATCAGGTCAAGTCCTCACTGCAGAAAATTGGAGCTAGGGATTAGTAGAGAACGTTCCTTGCATACAGCCTCATAAAACAGCTCTCCGTTGCAGGGAAGAAAAAACCAGAGCCCTGAAAAGCAATGATGCAGAAGCGGCAGAGAGGTTGATCAAACTGGATCTGGTCAAGGAGGAACAAAAGTGTTAACTACATAAGAGCTTAATTACCCCTACAAATTATCAGGTGTCCCTGTGGCTCAGTGGATTAAAGCGCAGCGCGAGTCCATTAAGTAGAAAGTGGAGCAGTCCAGAGGGTCATGGTTCGAATCCCAGCCATGTGGCTCGTCCCCAAGATGGGAAAAAAAAAAGGGCATCAGAGGGACACCGGAGTCAAAACCGGGGTGGCCCAACCCCCCAAGAGTGTCAGGAGATCAGGGCCGAAAACCCATGCTTTAGGGGGCTTCTCTTCTTGAGGACTCTCTGCCTGCCACGCTCACCCACGCGTTTCCTTTCAACTGGTAAATGCGTACGGCAAAGGTCTAGTACATAAATTAGCTTGGTGGAGAAGTCATAGTGAATGTGAAAAACATCGGGTATTAAGTCGATAAAACACTGCAACCTGAAAGTAGTGCAGACAAAGCAAAATTGCTGATGTAGGGGCCATACCATCCCCCAAGCTAAGATGTTTATTGCTGGCTTTCAGACATCTCAAGAACGTGGATCGTGAGAGTATCGGGAGTTAGGTAACCCTAGTTTGTCGGCCTTTTTACGACGTCGGCAGTTGGGCAATGGTTGCACCAAACGCGAGTTGGCGTCGTAAGGGTTCAGAAAAAAGAACCCAATCAGGCTTAAAATTCTACATGTCGGTTTATGGACCTCCTCCCGGCACACCTCGTTCCCCCCCCCCCCCCCCCCCACCTTTCACCCTGCGAACACACCACACAACACACACACACACACACAGAAAACACACCCAACACTTATAATAATAAATGTTATAATACTTATATAGCGCATTTCTTGTTGTACAACTACAATGCGCTTACATCCACCATTTGCACTTATTCATACAATATTCATGCACACAGCAAAAAGAAAAATACCCAATTGCAGACGCACCTACGATGCATACAACTGCCTCACCAAACAAGTTGTGTATGAATTTAGTCTAGATCAGTCACAACAGAATGAGAATAGGCCTTTTATGAAGAGGTAAGTTTGAGCAGATATTTTAAAGAAGAAAGAGTAGCTGCTTACGAAGGTCTTCAGGAGGGAGTTCCAAATAGAAGGTGCTCCAAAACTGAAGGCTCTTCTCGCCAACAGATTTCAGAGAACGCTTAGGGATTTTCAACGTTTATGTGAAGAAACGCAGGGAACGAGAGCTTTGTAGGTCAGAGAGAAGAAATAGGATGAGATGAGAAGAGATTCATTAGAAGTGGCGGAAAGCAAGAACTGCCAGTTAATTGCCACCGATACTGTATGTGAAGCCAGTGCAGTTCGATCAGCATGGGATGATGTGCCCCTCACAACTCCTCCTCTTTCAAAACAAGTCGTGCAGCGTCTATTTTGGCCACTCTGCAGCCGAGCAATCTGAATCTGTGGAGCCCCAGCATAAACAAGTTGCAGTAGTCCAATCATGACATCACCCTGGCACAACTAACCCTGACAGCAACTAGCTACTTTCCCGATATAAGCGTCGGATGAAGCAATACCGTCCAGCTCAAACAAGGATGAGCGACAGACTACAGATATTGATTCTGCATGGACAGACACAGATCAATGGAAACACCAAGGTATATGACAGACTTAGAAAGGTAATTCAGTACCATCAACAACCATTGGACTCTGACTCACGAGTTTGAGGCAGGAGGAGGTTCCAACGGCATGACTTCAGTCTTATTCACAATTTTAATTTAAGCTTAATTACTATGCCTCCACTCCTGCACACTAGCGATACACCCCCCGGCGAGAAGACACAACCCAGATTGACATAAACAAACTCATCAGGTGTGCCACTCTTAGAAAGTTCAGTGTCATCAGCAAACTTGTGAAAATCACAATCAAGTCCGAGATAGCATCCGACAATGGCTGTGAGTACAAAAGTAAACAACACTGGGCCCAATACTGACCCCTGTGGTACTCCATACAGGATAGGTGACAAAGTAGAACCTTAAAATACCAACCCACAACCGACCCCCGCCTGCGCCTATCTCGATGTATGATTCCGAACCACTGAAGAACTATCACCATCAACACCAAAAGTGACCCTAAGCCCTTTCCAAAGTAAAGTAGTGTGACTAGCGTATCAAAGGCAGCACTCAATCAAGTTAGGCACTAAGAGAAACAAAAGTTTACGAACGGATTTGCACAGCAACCATTCCAGTACGCTCAAAACAGCAGTCATAGGCCTATGGAAGATTCTTCCTATAAGCAGACTGACAGGCCTCCAGAAGACCAAGTCCAGAACAGATGAGTCTGAAGCAGCATCAGCCCAACACTTTCATGATTATTTTGAGAGGCATTGTGAGGTTGGACATACACCGTCCTATAGTTCATTAACTAATAAGTCCAACCTGGCTTTTTCAAGAGAGGGGTAACCATTGGCCTGCTTAAACTGAGGAGGCATTCCACTGCCTGACGAGAGAGATTTGTTTACAATGTTTGAAAACACAGGAATCAAATGAGAGGGCACAACCGTTTTAAGGAGGGAAGTAGGATGGGTTCAAGGACGACACACTTTTGCTGGAGGAATTCACATTATGAGGAACGCGCTGATCAGGTTTTTCCATCCACAGATTAAAAGTGCAAAAAGGGTGTTCCACAGTATATCTCGTAAAGAATTGGTTGGGAAGTGATTATGCATCAAGATGTCACGAATGGTTTTGATAGAATTTATCAACAAAGAGTCACTAAATTTGTTGAGAGAATTGATAAGGAGGAAATGTTCAGTGTTCAAACTTAATTTCTAATTTGAATGCCACAGTAGACACAGAAGAGAAAACAACTGCCTATGATGAAGAACAGGAGCCAATTTTAATCACGGTAAAAATGACTCTCTGGCATCCAGGGAGGCAGTCCCCTGCCTCACAACCTGTTCGCTGCAAAGATCTGGAGGTGGATGACAATCGCCTTTTCTTCCCAGCGTCTCTCGCTGGCAACCGCGTTGACGACCTATCAGGTCTCTCACGACCTCGGAGAGCCAGGAAGCTGAGAGGACGGTTCAGAATAACACACACCTATCACATGGCAGTGCCGCGTGTCCGATCCAGGATTATCAGAAGGCCAAACGAGTTACCACTTCAGAAAATGTGGGACAATCTGCATTGCTTTGCTGCTTATGCCATCCCTGAGCAAAACTCTCGACCTCTTGGTCAAAAACAGCCACACACAATGCTTTCATGTTCTTGACGTAACAAAGTACATTTCCGAGGAGGGGGTCCTGGATTGTTGTTGTTGTATGTCGTACCCTGGCTAAAAAGACGCCAGGGAATCATCCAAACAGCGAAGTACTTGAACGCTATGGTAACAAATCAACATCTGTGGATGAAACATTACGTGAGTCACCGTTTTAGGATTATCCCCCGCCACATGGGCAGCCACACTCCTCCGACTTCGGGGGATTTTAGAGACTGATAATGGTTATGCTAGGAGCATGTCACCACTGAAGACAATCCCCGCATAACTATGCAGAGCATAACAACCATTTTTGATGTAGCCCTTGGTGTTCTAGGACCTATTTCAATTTAGCCTGACACAGCCTTAAGCCAAGCAGGGGGGGACTGGAAATCATCACACAGCAACACAACAAACATAATGGTCAGAAAGACCAGCATATGTCACGAACAACCTCCACCCAGATCACGCTGTCTTCATGTTTCCCAACCACCCCAACCAGGATATGGCCATGTTTGTGAGTAGGTTTTTGAGACAAATTGAGACAGGTTGTGAACAGTCAGTAGAGTCTTTAGAATGAATCACTTGGCAACTGAATAGTCATCATAAAGAGAAAATTAAATGTCACCAGATAACAAACAGTAATTACGTGTAGCAGAATAAGAGATAACAGAACTGGAAACTCCTGTAGGAAGGCAAGTTAACAGCCATGTTGGACTTACTTGGCGGAGGTCTGTAAAACAAACCAAAGAAACATTAGCAGCAGTTCTCGTAGTTACATTTCAACACACTCAAACGAACAAAATTTCACAAATGTGAAAGAAACAACAGGGCATGAGAGCATACAAACAGAGGCTCTCCTACTATCTTCAACATTGTCTCACACTGTTCCTCCTTGACATCTGTCGAGCCCATTAGATTCACACCCTATCACTATAAGGTCGAGCACCACTCTATCACGTCCCATTTTCAGCCCTGCCAACAGTCTTCCACCCTTGTTCCTGCATTTTCTCGACGCCCCCGTTCCTTTACAAACCTTCACCAGCTCTGCTGTCTTTAACCGATTACACCGAATGATGATGCAGCAACGAGAGACCACTACTTAGATTTAGTTAACGACTGATATAATGGAAATTTTATATTCATTCATTGTCTTGTACAGCTTTTATAACGCCAGTTTATCCCCCCTATGCTGCATCCCCACCTTCAGCTCCCCCTCCTGTCCCCCATCCACATTCCCACTATCCATTCCCCTTTCATCTCTGATAACTACCGCAATCCAGTCCAAAAGAGAATGCATACACACCCTTCGTGGGCAGTACAGGCTCTCGCTTGCGTGCGCAGCGCGGCTGCACGAGAGCACAACGCACACAGCACGCGCACACCACACACACACACACACACACAACCACACACACACACAACACAAACACAACACACACACACACTCATGAGAACTGTGCCCCAAGACCTGGAAGTTTTTCCTATCTGTTTAATTGCTTAAAGAATAATGCTGATGGAAAACCTGGATCGCTTGGTGCAGACAATCAGAAAAAACAGGAAGGGATTTAAAGTATTGTGCCTGTAGCTAACCTGTTTCCTGTTAACTGAACAGCACGCATGCATGCCGAGCTGAACAGGCAGCACAGGGGTGACTGGTTTGTTACCATTTAGGATGGGTAGATTAAAGCAGAGAGGAAAAGCCTGATGTGCCATAGAGATAGCATGGCCTTGAGTGAGATATTGTGTGTGAAATTGCCCTTTCCTAAATTAATTAAGTATTTCCTAAGGAGGCCCATGGAGGTCCGTGTTCGAGTGCTTAGATGGTTTTGTATTACTCCAAGAATTAGGGAGTGATACAAATTTTCATATGAATAGCCGTGGATTGGCTCAGAGAGTAATATTGTTTACTGCAATTGTAAGGGTTGGCAGCAAATTGATCATCAACCCCAAAGCGAGTAAACGGGTTGGGGGGTGTATTCGAAATTCAAGGGGTCACTTCAGATGGCCGAGTGGTGAAGTAGCAAGGGAGATGGAGAGTTAAAAGCTTTACCAGGTACTTAAGGGCCTGATGACTTGGTAAGTATGCAAAATTACAGTAGATCCTACATTAGATGTTCGCGGTAACCTTTTCCGTCCTGAGGCTGGGGCCCGACCACTGCAGTCTACGGCCGCGAGCCGTCTGGGTGAGCACGTCAGCCCTGATGTGGCCCTTGCGGTCGGTCATGGGCTATAAGCAACTTCTCTTATCCTGGTGACAGCGGTTTCCCGTTGCCTGCTGCTTCCCCGGAGAGGGAGACCATACGGCCGTCAGCCGTCTGTGAGGCATCTCTCCTCCTGCTACCGGGTTCTTCCGGGAGTCTCCAGCCACCTAGTTGCGCTTCCCTGTTCGGGCGTCCTGCGAGAGGGCGCCCTCACCCGAACTACCCTCAGCCCTCCGAGTCCGGCGGGGGCCTCAGAGGAGGAGCGTCCTTCGGCCCCGTACTCGTCGAGTAGGGCGGTCAGGAGGTGCGTTAGGTGTCGTTCCATCGCGGGAGAGGGGGTCTTAAACTGCGGGAAAGCCACAGTCGTCGTCGGTGATAGAGATCTACGGAGAGTCGGACTGCGGGGAGCCATGACAGCGCAGGGTAGCAGAATCTTCCGGGAGTGTCAGACTGCGAGGTGCCACGTACAGCGCCAAGGACTGGAGCTTTTCCGGGCCCAGGATGGGTTGTCCCATCAAAGTGGTATAAGGGGTGAAGCGTAAGGCAGTAGGGTAGGAGGTAGTTAGCTACTGCCCTCCTTTGGGACCTAGTTGCCAGCACCGTGTAGGTAACATGTCGTTGCCTCCCTCGGGGACGCAGTGACCAGTGCGTAGTTGGACCTCGGGTACAAAAGAGAATGTGGGTCCCTGGGGAGAGGTTGGGTGGGAAGTAGATATAGAGAGAATAGAGTCCCTTGGGGTTGGTCCTTGTCCCTATTAGTAGCCAGCCGCACGTGTGCGGGCTATCTCCTGCGTTCCAAGGTCGCCAGTTAATATACCACCCGCAACTGTTGCTTGTAGCAAGGTTAGGATTCACGGGATCGTAGCAGTGATATGTGGGATCAGTGAAGGAAGTGGGAATACCTGTTGATGGTTGTAGATGGAAGACTTGAGTGGGATGGCGCCATGGTGTGTTTTTGTGAGTGGTGTGTGAAATAAAGAGATGCGCGTGGTTTGTAAAGCTGGAGTTAGTGAGCAGTGTTATGTCTGCTTTATTGTGTAATGGTGTGGGTAGGGTTGGTAAGGGCCGTCCGGCTAAAGCGACCGTGCCACTATTGGTGGAGATGCGGGGTAATTAAGGTGGGTACATGGTAGGTGATAGGTAGCTAAAGGGAGGTCGGGTGTTGTGTGTCCGGTGTGTACGCGTTGTGAAAATAATGGTGGTTAGGGGGAGCGTACCGATACCCTGGGAGGTGGTACGAGAGTCCAGAACCCATCGTCAGGATTCATCTATAGGCATTGGGTCAGGGCACTTGTTGAGGGAGTGAATGTTTGGACGCTACCAGTGATAGTGAGGAATGATTGTAACAATTAAAATAATGCTAGGGTTTGTTGGAAAGTGCCGAGTGACTACGCAGATATACATGTAGTTGATGCGGCCGGAGGGTTACCAGATAATCGGTAGAGTCCCTTATCTGTGGTAACCCAAAAAATCCAGAGAGAAGAGTGGTTAACCCATCCCATCCAGTGCACGCTGTGTGCCACGGATCTCCTTTGGAGGATAAAGAGTCAGTGGTGAAAGCCAGGTAAACTGTGTGGGAAGCACGGGTGGTGCGCAGTGTAGTGACCCTAGGGTATGCAGTGCTGGCACCTTTCTTGAGGGTCGCAAGTGCACTGTGAATCGTGTGGGTGCGGCCCTACCAGAGACAGTGAGGCCTTTGACTGGTAATCCATGATGAACTGGAGCGCATCACCGTGGGACGGTGGTAATACGGAGTACACGTGATTGGGTCTGATGCCCCAGACAGTGCATTGGTAAAAATGTATGGGTTGGAACCCATGTACGTGGTTATATGTCTGAGTCACACAAGTGTGGTTGGAGTAATGCTGGTAGCGTGACACAATGAGATTATTGTGTACTTGTTGCTGAGTTGCTTCAGGGCTAGAGCGTAGACGGTAACCAACAGAAGCGATCAGATCTCAACTGGTCCGATGCAAGCACTGTGGAGGTAGGGGTACCCTAATGACTAAACACACTCCCGAGCCCATCCTCAGTAACGACCCAGAAAGTAGTCAATGATTCCACAGCCCTACGGCGGATACCAAACCCAAGGGTTAGAGACCAGGATGCTGGGGGGCTCAAGAACAGGTACAGGGCGCTTAAGCGAATTTTGCCAAGTTGGGAGCGTCGATGGGATTTAGCTGGGGAGATCTTCGCCAATTTCGTCACAGACTCGGTGCGTAATGAGGATGAGAAGGATTATCGAGAGAAGCAGAGTTGGAGCTTCGGATGGAGGAGAAAGTGAGGCAGAAGGTGAAGGACGAAGAAGAGAAAGCTGCAAGGCAGTAGGCAGATAGAGAGGCGAAGATAAAGGTGAAGAAGATAAAGCTTCTAGGCAGAGGGAGATAGAGATAAAGCAGAGGAAGAATGAAGAGGAGAAAGCTGCTAGCAGAGGGGAGTTAGAGATGAACAGAGGAAAGATTGCAGAGGATAAAGCTAAAGGGCAGAGGCGGAATGAAGAGGAGAAAGCTGATGAGGCCGAGGAGGAATGAAGAGGAGAAAGCTGATAGGCAGAAGAAGAGTGAGAGTGAGAAAAGCCTGCTAGGCAGAGAGAGCTAGATTTAAAGCCAGATGGAGTTGGACTACAGAGAAGAGGAAGGAAGAAGAAAGGGCAATAAAAGAACTAGAAGCTCAAGCACACGGCAGGCCGAGTTAGATCACAAAGGCGAAAAGGAATGAAGCTGAGTATAGACAAGAGAGCGAGAGCTAAACATACAAGAGAGAACAGGCCTCAGATGAAGCAGCGCATAACAAAACACTTGATTGAGGTGAAGGAAACGCAGCGTGTCCCCCATGAGCCGATAGGAGATAACGACGAAGTGGACGCTTTCATCGCCCAATTAGAGCGTGTAGCCCATATGTGTCAATGGAGCGAGACCTCAAGGCCCCTCACACTGATGCTCTGCTGAGATGAAAGGCTATAGAAGCAGTGATGCGGTTAAGTGAGGATGATTAGGCGACTAGATCATATAAAGAGCGCCCTTTATCAGCCACTTTAGGCTAGATGCTAGACCTACCTACTACCGGAAAGTTCATAATCAACAAGAAGGACGCAGCTGAGACATTCCCCAGAAGACTGGGAAGGATGAAGCGGTGGTTTTCCCTCTGGTGTTGGCGGCAGCGGGCAAGGATGAGAGTTGCAGAGGATGTAAAGGATCTGCTTTTCCACGACCAGTTATTAAACCACTGCTGTCCCCAGAGTACACGATTGAGGTCCGGAAGACAATGCCCCGAAAACTGTTTGTGAACCAATGGCAATCAGCTGCTACTGTTATACAGAGGCCAAAAGAGCTTGGTGAGGAAGGCGAAGCAAGACCGAACGGTTAAACAGCCCAACCTGTTAATAGGCATGAAACACCGAGAGCCCAGCCTGCAGAGAGGTCCCAACAAAGTGATGGTTGCCTACAGCCGGCCGAACAGGAGATCAGAAGGGCCCAGATCGACCATAGTTATGATATCAACAGCAAGAAGCCAGCCACCATCGCTAGGAAAATGCCGCTGCGCTGCCATTCTGTCTTGGAGTGGTTCATTGTTGCGACCGATGACCCGCAAGCTCCGAGTAGTCCTACGTTGTGTCGACCATGTGGCGCTGATGCAGCGGTAACGTGCCTGCGTGCATTGTAAAGTTAACGGGTCATCCGCCAATGGATATACGCGACACTGGTGCCGATACACCGTAGAGGCCAAGTGGTTGGTACCAGAAGACTCGTTACAACAGAGAGACAGTACCAGTGGTATTGGCTGAATCCAGCTGTAGGTCTGTGGTTTACCTGTGGCGGTAATAGAGTTGAAGACACCATTTCATCGCAGGAAGTTGGAGTATAGGTCATGAATAGCCCTGTGCAGGAAGACCTGATCGGAAACTTCGCAAAGAGAGAGGAGATACCGGTTGGACACGTGTGCCGTGTATACGCAGACCCCGGCGTAGGTGGAGCAGTGCAGACACTCGCTCAGGAGAGCCAGGGAGCAGGCAAGAACCCGTAACCAACTGCCCTTGCGAGGAGTGTATACTGAACACCCTCTACCCAGCAATTAATTCAGGATGCCGGACCGGATTGAAACCTTGGGAAAGCTCGTAGTGCGTGAGAAGCAGGGCCGCACACCCATACCAAGTTTTGGACGAGTCGATGTACGCTCGGAAAACTGGTGTACTGGTCAGGCGGTTTAGAGGGTCCCAAGTACGAAGCGAGACAGATCTGCGTCCCCAGCTGAACTATGGACCAGCAAGTGATGAAGCTAGGCCGTGACGTAACCAAAGTCTGGTCACTTAAGAACCGACCCGAACCAAGGAGCGATTTATGGTCGCCATTTTTATTGACCCCAGCCATGCATAGGCTGACAATGGTCCGGAACAGTGCCCGTCAAATGCGTCCGAGTGTCACGAACTGTGGACAAGGGATAAGTGTCAAGAGTCCTTTGTAAAGGAAGCCCACTGATGTCGCAGGCCCATGCAGATCTGAGTATCTCTGGTTAGCAACCAGAAATGCAAGTTCCGCACAGCGCAAAAGGACCGACGTAAAAACTTAAAGGAACAAGTACCGAGAACTGAGAGTTGACAAAGAAGAACTATGGCAACAGAGGTTGCAGGTACAAGCGACCATTCATTTGAGGACGAGACCCAGTAAGGTAGCTGTTGGGGTTCTAGAAGTACTAGTTGGAGGATCACAAGGTGGGCAACAGCATCTTCAGCCATCCAGTTAACGTGCAGGCAGTGGTCCTGGGTAAGGACAATGTGGCGGCAGACTCAAGATCGCTTGCCGTAGGAGAGAGATAGAGAGAGAGAGAGAGAAGAGAAGAAGAGAGAGAACCTTATAAGTTCCATGTATCTGTGTCAAGAGGGGTTGACATTGTCGAAATACTGTGCATGTGTCAAATTCAATGTAAGAGAATGACGCAGCACACGAGTTTACTGGGGGTGTGTAATTTGAAGCACGTGTTGCATTACGGTCCCGTGCATGTCAGAGCACCTCAGTAATGGAATTAACTGAGGAGCATAGTGGTAACGTCTTGCCTGAAAGTGACACCTGCGTAAGGTCGTGTGAGGCAGAGTTAGACCAGGTATTAGAAAAAGTATTCTGCGGTAAATGAAGTAATTAAAATGAAGTTGTTGAATGATGATGGGTAACATCAAGTAAGTACCCGCATGGCAGATGAGTAGTGTGGAGTTGGATTGTTATAGGATAGGGTAGTGAGAAAACGCCGCTCGAGTGATGAAGTTTTTTATTGTTGGTTTTAACCAGTAGTTAACAACTTAGGCAGGTGGGTGTGTCACCGATCGGCGGAAGTAAATCCGCCGTCCAAGTGTTGGAGTACAGGTAAGTACATAAATAGAGAGCGAGGTGCGCGAGTGCATCTGGTGTATGATGTGTGAGCGATCCGAGCGTGTGTACGAATGGAAAGTTTAAGGTGGAAGGTTAGGCAAGTAGGGCTGTAGAGAAAATACGACATACATATTCTTGGGTTCCAAATCTACACTTGTAGAAGGGAAGGAATGCCGTGAGGTTGGTTTCGTTCCCTGATTGTTACCCATTTGATACATTGGTTTCTACAACAGAGAAGCGGGGCAGGATATCGGCTGTTGATGGAGGTGTCAATCTGTGAGATGTTGTGGTAAATTGGTCCGTATTGTTGCACGAGCAACAACTAGTCCGTTGTTCCGCTGACAGCACTGCGGAGGGATACGCTGCTCAGACCAATCGCTGTTTTGTGATGTGATAGAGTTCGCTTGATATCCGACCAGGGCGAACTGCGTAGGGGAAGCATCACATCGGACCCTGGTGTTCGTCGGAGTGTACGTGCCTTATGTCGTGCGGCGGGAGCGCCGTAAGTCGAGCATGGAGTACCTTCGAGTCATCGATAGGCCCAGGTCCTCGTCGGGTCTGTTGGCCCTTGGCCTGTGCCCGGGGTTCTGTGTCGTCCATATGTTGGCACCACTTCCGCCATTTGGCCTGAACGTGTGTGGTGAACGTCTTGACTGTCCAGGTGGTGATTGGTTAGGTTCATGGTGGGACAACGACATGATGTGTTGTATTAAGGCGAGTTGTCCTGTATTTGTCTCAATGCTATGTTTAGTTGTATTATGTTTGTTGCGTCATACTGGTTGTACTGTGTATGATTACGTCATGATCTGTGAATGAAACTTACATGTCATCCGGTTGTGTTGTAACCCCTCTATTTTAGTATATTTCTGTTAAGTAGTGTACATGGTGTTCCAGAGTTTCGATTAATCAAGTACAGTTTGGGCTAGACAAGTGGGTACGATATACTAACCGAATGATGGGACGGTGAGTAATATATTGGTTTGTGATTAGTAACATGTAAAATAATCGAGGGGACCGTAAGCATGAAATATACGAGGTTGCATTTATGTGGAGATCAAGTAGCGATCAGGTGCCTAAGTGTCCAGCGTAAAATCTTAAAGGGATTGTGCACCTTTCAGTTTTAAATAGAATTAATATATTTGTTGCACTTGAATACGATTACGGAGTATGACTTGCACTCATTGGCAACGGTTAAAATGTGTCATTACGGGCCCAGGCTGATTTGATGACGATAGGATCTTATACTGGATAACCGGGTCGTGACCAATTACAACTATATATTGGTGTCTATTCCACTATCGTTACGCGACAAGGTATCACCGGCGCGGTGTCGTGCGCGTGCGGAGAGTGAATCTGTGACGTACGTATTTGGAACAGGACATGAGTCCTAGGTAGAATTTTTTGTAACGCAAGTGACAGTCCTCACACATGCCGGGATGTAATGGGTTTTGTGACAGAATGGGTTATGAGAAAGGATATCTATAGATAGTGGGAGACAGTCCATTATACATTTTAGTAGACGTAAAGAAATGTGAGGAAACGTTTAAGGCATGTAGCTCAGGCACGTTGAAGGAAAAAAAACGGAGGGAATGCCAGCAGAACTATAGTATGAAGTACTGGTAGTAGTTGCCATAACAAGGAATAACCACTGGAATAACTTCCAAGAGATTACATGGGAGAGGGGTGGCAGGAGAAATTTTAGCGAACAAATCATGTATTGATATATGATTATAATTGACAGTGCAAAGAGGGGATAAAGAATGTGAAGGATAGAGGCTGCGAGCCGATTCTCTGTGTAAGCATATCTATAACTGTGAACCGCAAAAAATTGTATAAGTTTTTTTTTGTTTTTGATTTTTATTGATAGATGTGTAATACACACAGATACCACAGTGGAAACCAGTTCATAGTATGACAAAAAAAACAAAAAAATTTATTGCCAATACCTAAGTAAAAATAAGTATATCCTAAGGAGGCCCATGGAATCGTGTTGAGTGCTTAGATTGGTTTTTATTTCTCTCAAGATTAGGTGAGATTCATATTTTCATATGTACTAAGCGTGGATTGGCTACAGAGAGAAAACTTGTTATACTGCAATATTAAGGGTTGGCAATCAAATGGATCTGAACACCCCAACGCGAGAACGGTTTGGGGGGTGTCTTCGAAATTCAAGGGTCACACACATATCCCGAGTGGAAGTAGTCAAGGGCGATGAGAGTAAAAGCATACACAGGTCGCATAAAGGGCCCATTGATGACTCGGGTATATCCAAAATAACAGTAGATGGTCCTACAAGAAGTGAAAGCATGGTAACCTGTTCCTTCCTGATGCTGGTGGCCAACCACTGTGACAGTCTACCGGTCCGAGGGCGGTGCCGGCTGTGAGCCGCGTCATCCCTGAAGTGCCCTTTGCGGTCGGTCTGGGCTATAAGCAACATAATCTTAAACCAGGTGAGCATCGTTTATCCCCCGGGAAGCCTGCTGCTTTCCCGGGAGAGAGGGAGACCATCCAGGCCGACTGCCGTCTGTGAGGCAGCTTTCCTCCAGTACCGGGGTTCTTATCCGGAGTTCTCCAGCCGACCTGTTGCTCTTTCCCGAACGGGGCATCCTGCGAGAGTGGCGCCTCACCCGACCATCCCAACACCCATCCGTGTCCGGCGGGGCTTCAGAGGAGGAGGCGTCCTACGAGCCCGCGGACCGTCGAGATGGTGTCTGGTGTGCGATAGGTGTCGTGCCAGCCGAGACGGGAGAGGGGTCGATACTGCAGGGGAAGCCGACGGTCGGCGTCGGGTGAATGAGTCTTCGGAGAGTCGTTACTGCGGGGAGCATGGTCCAGCGCCGGGGTGCAGAAACTTCCGGGAGGGTGGTGCGCCTGCAGGGGCCACGTACAGCGCCAAGGACTGGATCTTTCCGGGCCAGGTATGGGTTGTCCCATCATTGTGGAAGAAGGATGTAGCGTTAGGCAATAGGGTAGGGTGTTAGCTACTGCCTCCATTTGGGACGTAGGTGGCGCAGCCACCGAATAGGTTTACTTAGTCGTTGGATCCCTCCCTTGGGGCCGCAGAGACCAGTGCGGAAGAGTTCCCGGTCAAAAGAGAAGGGTGGGTCTGGTGAGAGGTGAGGGTGGTAGTATTTCGAGAATAGAGTCCCACATGGGTTTGTCCTAGTCCCTAAGTAGATATAGTACCCCCACGTGTGCGGGCTATCTCTGGGCGTTCCTAGGTCCAAGTGATATACCTACCTGCAACTGGTGCAGAGCATCGGTTAGGATTCTCGGGGATCGAAGTCAGGAGAGTGTGGGTCAGTTAAGCAAGTGGGATTATACCGGTGAGTGTTGTTGAAAGGACGTGAGAGGGAGCGCATGGTGTGTTTGGTGTGGTGTGTGTGTGAAAATAAAAGTATGCGCGTGGTTGTACCAGCAGTGGTAACAGTTATGTGTGCTGATATTAGTCTGCTTAAGTGTGTAATAGGAGAGTTAGGGGAGGAAGGGCCGTCCTGGCTAAGCGACCTGACATCTACCTTTAGTAAAGAATAGAAATCAAATAAATCCCAATTGATGGGTTTAAAGTAGAATGGTCAGCACATTAGCTGCTCCAATACTCGGGGCGGCAATAAGCTTTGTCAGCCTTTGATTGAACGGTGATATTGCCTCACGTCAGGTAAAAAATTGTGTGTAAACTGCCACCAGGGAAGGTCGGAGAAAAAAAGTTCTATGATGTATACACACACATGTTCCCACCAGCGCTCAAAACCCCCTCCTGATCCCATCTTACCTATATTCATTTCTGTCACTTATAATGTTGCAATCCAATGCCAAAAAGGAATAACACGGCACACTCCCCCAAGATGGGTACAACACACACACTCAAGCATACATATGTTCATGCCCCACTCACAAACACACACAATACAAACACATGCCATGTGTTGTGTGCATGCGAGCACATGTGTGTGTTGGGTTACTGCTTCATGCTGTATAATGCAGCATGTATTATAGAAAATTCAGTGTTAATGTTCATATCCACTTGACATAGAAATAAACAATTCATTAAATCTTTTTCTTAATATCATCTGATTTGGATCAGAGCCTGTATTTTTTACATAACACACATATTTACAGACATTCAGAAGGCACTGAACGGTTGAGGATGACTAAGTGTCAAGTAAGGGAAAAAAAATGGTATTTTCAGGTGTTGGCTATATAGGGGGGGGGGGGCCCCTGTGTAACATACCTACCATGGGTCTTGTGTGTGCCTCTATTATGAACGGCATCTGAGTCTATCTACAGGCATTGCCACCAGTGGCTACAGTTTTGGAGGAGCCATCAAGCCTATCGCGTCAATCGGCAAACTGAATTGAAAACTATGGCTGGAGTGGGTTTCCCTGATCATCGTTAAGCTGGCTTGGAGCTTCATCTGATTGTTGTTGCTGGGCTATTACGATCACCTCTCCTGTTATCAAAGAAAAAGAAATCCAGTGATATGAAGCTCTGCTGGAAACTGAATGTCCCAGAAAAGTTGTGATTCCATGTTCAGATTGTTACAACGAGAGCGCATATTGAAGAATGCCAAGGTCAAGCTTAGCAGTGCCGGAAGATATAAAACAGACAGTCCTGATGATTGGAGGAACACAACCAAGCCTTCAGAAAGAAACATAGATAGGCGCGACACAGATGCCAATGGATGTGTGCACCAACACAATAACTCAGCAGAGGATGAGTGTGGAGCCAGCAGAATAAACCAGAGCAGACGGACTCAGGACCCCGACACTTGCACAGAAGAAAAATCAAGGCACAGACTGAAAGGAAATGAGAAGTTGTTGCCCCACATACACCACTACACAGACGTACGGAATTTGACAACAATAATATCAGTAGTATTCTGTGGAAATGCCAGCGCTGCTTCAGTGCTGCTTTGGAAGCGCGGGCACCAGAGCTGACAGTTGAGACCAGGGATCACCCCGATAAATGTCCTGCCATACCAGCTGAACAAGTTCTGGGGGTCGGAAATTTTGTAGGAGTTAAATCTAGGCGGAGTGATACCGCGGAACATAAGGGTTCATCGGCGCATAGCTCATACATTGTTGGCTAAACATTGTGATGGGAGTGTGTATGGGCATTCTTCTTGCCATTTGTTCTAAACCTTTTAGAGATGTATGCAGCCAACATCGTATGTGGGGGACTTGCTTTTAGGATTGACCTGGACCCCACCTGGTTGTGGAGCACATTGATCTCATAATGGATCAAAAACTTCGGGATGGCTATGTGCTATGTCCAAGATGGCCAGGGCATTGGAGTATTTAGTTGGACCAAGCATTAACAGGTCCAGTACATTGGAGATCACAACAAAGGCAGCATTTTATTATGCTTCATACAACTAAATTCAGTGTTTTCCACTCAATCTAGAAGATATTGATTACAATATGAGTTGATGTAAAGCCAGAATCTAAGAGAACTGGAAAGTTGTAAGTACAACACAGAAAAAAAAAAAGAATAGTTGTAATGCCCATGACAAAGTGAAAGTAGTTCTTGAGTTGATTCCGGAATAGGAACCGATTGACAAAAGGCTTTACAGGAAAGGCAAACTTTGACTTCATGAAAATGAAAATGCAAAAAAAGCAAAAAGAAAAACAAAAAACGAGAGAGAGTGTCTTTCAGACAGTCAGCTCGGCTTATCTGCTAATTTTTCAATTATCAGTATCATTTACCCACAAGTCTCGTTTGTATCGACGGGCGATTCTTCGCATGGTGCTTGGCAAAACAGAAAGGGTTTAAAGTTACTTCCCTTCCATTTTCATTCTTACTCATGCGCATTCCAGTCCTAAACCTGGAAAAAAAAGTTTGCGCGCGAACATTTGTATCGACAGCAAATTTGGGCCATAACACAAGCGATAGCAACAATGACGATGTTGCCTGTAAAAGGGCCGATGTTATCTGCAATAGACGAAATCGGTAAAAAAACAAGTGGCGAAGGTTCTGCCAGAAGAAGAATATGCGATTATGGTTTTACGAATGTGGTGCAGAAGGTGGACAAAGCGTGAACATGCCGGTGCAATTGTCTGTAACAAGATCTGAATTACGGGCTCCAGTGGCAAACGACCACTAATATATTTATTCACGCCAAAGTACAAGTCACACACGGCAGCCCCTGCACAGCGTGAAACGAATGCCGCAGCCTCTGCCAACCCTCCGAACACTGCACTCTCACCAACACACCGAACACTGCCACGTAGCTCCAACACTCCGAACACTGCCACTTAGCACCAACACACTACCAAACGTCCACCAACTCCAAGACCGTTCAAACTGTCCCCCCCTCACCTAGTGGCTGTGAAAATGCCCCCCCCCCCCACCCCCTCTCTAATACTAACAAAGATTGTACCCCCCACTCCATCTACCAACACTGCCCCACCCATTTCCCACTGCGCACTAAAACAGCTCCTCAGTTCCCAGTTCCAGTAGGAATGCCACTCATACTATCCTCATCCCCCCACCACTAAACTTGCTTCACAAAGTGCCCAATACTTAAAACAGGAGTAGAGACCTAGAAACACCCCGATTCCCAGCTCACTGCTTCACCACCGAGTTTTTGGGCGAAAGTGGCCTAAAAACCGCCTTTTCCTGTGGCGGAAGAGAAGAGAGAGAATCACCGGCAGACAGACAGACAGACAGAGAAGAGAGAGACAGAGAGAGAGACAGACAGACAGACAGAGAGGCGGGCAGAACACACACACACACACACACAACACCACGCAAGCGCATTTCCTGTTCTCTGACAAGTAAGACTTCAATACCCAAAAAATAACGATTATCTACAAACAAACATACTGTGCAGGGTTATCCGTTTTTCAATACTAATTTACTAAACTTTTCAGATTTCAGTTTTTGTTTAATCCTTGTTTTTCCTGGTCATTTTCAATAACATCATTTTCGCGCAAACATTCTTCAAATGAGTCTCTGTCTTTCATGTGAAATAAAACTACAGTCTTTAACTGTTCTCTAAAGTCTTTTAAAACCGAGTTATATTTCTGGCATAAAATCCACACACTTATCCCAGCATGTCTTCCACTGAAAGCTAGTTTCGACAAAGTGTTTCTCTTTTTAACTATGTCTCTTTCTGCCGAACAGTCATCTATAATAAATAGTGTCTGCGTTCCTTCAAACAGTCTAATAAAACTGTTCTAAACACTCACGCAGTTTATTGCTAGGATCAACTAAATATATGTCATCATCTGTCCATATAAACCTTCTATTATGATATGCTTTGTTCCATTTAAGTGTTGGACAGAAAACCACAATATGATTAAAATTATAACGATAAACTGTTTGTAATAGGTCTAGGACAAATATTGTTTTTCCACAACCAGTCTGCCCACAATCAATGAGCAATGAGGAGTTTTGTCATAAAGTTTAACTGCTCCATAGTTTTATAACAGAACTTAATCTAATCCGGTTATTGTTTTTATTCATACCCTCTGTTTAAAACTTGTTCAGTATAATAAAATCCTATAAGGCCTAAGTGTGTAAGATTAATCCAATTCAGTGCTGTAAGATTGTTTCTATTTAGACTAATATTGATTTTGTTGCTTGTTGTTATGACCTTAATATCCTCACCATTGTGAAGAATGACAACAGTAACTTTAAGACTGTCAACGCCTAAGTTTTGCCAGCAATTAGAATTCCTTTAAAAAGGACGTCACTAACGCCACAACCCCCATCCCTCTCCTTATCTTTAAGACAGAAATTTCAAATATTATTGTGAACGTGTCCCCTAATTTCATTTGCGGCATGAACTGTAATTTTGTAGAAGCATCTTTTACAACTGTTTCTTTTCTGTGGAGGATGTACTGTTTTTTCCATACGGCGTTATTTCAATTTCTTTCCGACTATTGTCGTTCTGGCATAAGACTTACATGTAAAGGGCCAGAGTTGAATGCTTTTCTGAAACTTTTTTGACGGCCAAAAAATGTAAATGGGCTTATGAATTCAAATTTATGTCCCATTCTAAATATGGTTCTAAGTGCCATTTGAGGTCAGGTTTTCGGACTATTTTATATTCATACTGGCCAACATTATTTGCCTCTAGATTGCGCAGTTGTTCTAGTTTAGGAACTTTTTGTTGTCGCCAACCTCTTTGCGTTTATAATCACCATCTTTAGTGTACTCAAAACCATACAAAGTGCCTATCTCACCATTCTGTTCAAAGTCCGCAACATCTGCAGGTCTTTTAATTCTAAAGTTATACACCTCACAGGCGCTAATGTAACTCCTGGTTCTTCTGGCCCACGCGACATTATTTTTTAGTAACGTATTATTTTATTTCATAAACAATGTGCAGGTTATCACATTTCACGACTTTCCCTGTTTTGTCTTTGATTTTTATATTAAATGATCCGCCCCTCCCACAAACTAATCTTTTAAACTGTAAATTAGGGAATTGTATAATTTCATAATCGCAATATGCAGCTTTCCCTGACGGAAGAGCTCTTTAAAACAGTTGAGGGCCTTCCGTCATATAAGTTTTCATCAGTGCTTAGCTCATCCAAATGAACATAGAGTAATGAATGTAATGCAAGATCGAGCGGACTTTCCCCTCATAAGTAGTTTTGGTCGGTGTAATCTAACTAATCTATAATTGTTAGCCGTAAGCCTAACATTTTAGCTAGCTCTTTATCAAAATAGTAACCTCCTTCTTCTTCAGGCTTGAATGTTAACATTGTTTTTAGATTTGCATTGTTAAGTTTGAGAGTAATGTCAAAGTTACTCATTGCTTCTTTTAGTGAGCAAAACCCGTAATAACCATCAGGTATTGTTAACTCGCTAACTTTGGTCCCTGTTTTGTCAACTTTTAGAACCTTATTATTCCCTTGGCTTCGCTTATATTAAACCATACGACTTTGTAGAATATTTCATGGAGCGCGACCATTTTGGCCCCGCAATTGTTATCAATAGCATGTTCTAAAAACGAAGGGCGGTCTTGGGTTGTTATTGTTACAAAATTTTTTGAACGAAATAAAATGAGCGCGTTCAAATATACTGATGCAAAATATTCTGTTGGGCCACACTACAATCTTAAAAATATAGCAACTGATACTCTTGACATTGCTGTGACCCGACTGCCTCTTTTCATAAAAGGTGAGTACTCCATTAAGCAGATTCTTAACCCCCTATTGAAAACGACCACATCAAGAAAGCGTGGTTTAGTCATCCGATGCAGTTTTATCAGAACCAGTTAAACTTTGCTGTGTTTTGCGCATCAACTGGGTGTGGAGTGTCGTATGCTGATCATTTAAATCACCATGATCCTTTGGTGAGGTCAGTGTACAGATTTCATTTCTATTACACCTTCAGGACGTATTTGACTGAACTGCAAGCGCCATTACCAAATGACAAACCGTTTAATCCACTCAGCAACATAATAGACATGAAGGCTTTTAAAAGGATCTGTAACGAATTCAATATTAACATCAAGACAGGCTTTAGACAAAAGTTGGATCATAATCATGGCCTAGGCGACCTTTATTTTCGGGGCACGCACAGAAAGTATAACTATGACTGGCATCCTCCTTTCAAATCTTTCTTTTTTGGCAAAACTGTTGAGCCCGGGTCCCTACAGCAAGAGCATAAAACAGCATGGGCAACATTTATCTTAGACACTTCTAAGGGCCTAACTAGAGCGGGAATAGAACGAATAATACGACTCTATTCGTACTTACGTTTGGTGTTTGCTAGGTTCACAAGCACAGGCAAGATCGAGCATAACTGATCTTTCTACTGGCTTTGACGCACAAAAACAATACTTAGCAAATTTAGAGGACGCCATTAATTCTACAGTTGATTTACCTTCAAGTATTCAAAGGTACCAACATGTTTTACAATACGCAAGATCGAAAGTAGACTTTGCTGTTGGCACTGGTTTATACATGCTGCCTTCTGACCTCAGACTCCAGGTAGGAATAATAATAAACTATAATAATGAAATTCTTATAGCAGGCAATGAACAGAAGGTTGGGAAAAATGACATAATTCTGAGCCAGTAATATTACAAACAATAAAAGAACACCCAAGATTAAGTCATCTAATCCCGAAGTCCAAACCCCCAAAGTCATTAAAGACTCAGCAAAGCTCGCGGGCTCTGTTCGCGATGACCATGAATATGAAAAGACAGCGCTTGTTCTTGGATTAACTGCCTAGGATTACTTGGTCTTTATCTTACTAATAGTAATCCAACTATTAGAGAACTAATGCCCATAAGTGCTTGGCCATAAAGCCAACTACTTTGCTGTGCAGTAGACAAAAGCCAGCTGACAATACTCCCCAATATTCCTGGTAAAGCGTCTATAGCTTTACCAGCTAATTTTTTTAATAAATTCGCAAGATGATCAAGCTGTTTTTTTACCCATGATTTATCAGGTGGAGGCGATGGCGGCGGAGGCACTGAACTTTGGCCACCGCCGCCTGTAATAGCCAACACCAATGTACTTATTGCAAATCCTAAGGCAGTTATAACGCTTGCTAATGTGAACTCCTTGCTCTCTAAACAGTGTTCGTATTCGTTCTGCTAGTGTCGTGTCTTCATATAAAATTTTTTCGATAGTTTCTCTTATTCTATTCACTTGAGTTCGTAATTGGTCTCGGTTAGTAGTCAGCGCTTCTAGTCTTGCTGATCTTTCTTGTTCAAGATTTTTTAGTCTTTGGGTTATTCTTTCTTTAATATCAGGCCCTACGATGCGGTCGTCAGCCTCAACGAGTTTTTCTTTTTCTCTTTTTATATGCTCATCTAGTTCACCTAGTTTTGCTAAATTGTTTGTTAATCGCCTCTGATGCTTCTCAAAGCATGATCAAGGGCCGCTATTTCTCGCATGGGTAGCGGGGAGTCGTGTATAGTCTTTAAAGCTGTTTCTTCTGAAAAACTGGTTTCTGCTTCTATTGTATTTATTAATTCGCCTGCTGATTGATTTAATTCTTTAAGTTCCATGTTTTGCATTTGGTTATCTGTCGGGAGTTCTTGCAGTGTGTTTTGAAGTTTAGCAACTGCATCCTATCTAATTTTGGTCTAGCAATGCCAAGGCGATTTTGATCTTTCACACTGAGTCTTTGTATAATTGTACTCTTGGCTAAAAACTTTGATGGGTCTGGTTTAGTTGTAAGCCGAACAGATTCTCCTTGATCGCTCTTTACAAACAAATGACCATCTTCTAATTCAAATCATTTGGTCTATAAATTCGGGAGGTCTTGACCTAAACTTTTGTAAAATGCTTTGACCGTACTTTCTGTTAATTCACGCCGCATTGAGAGCGCTGAGCGATGTCGTGTCAAGGGATCATTTCACTCATGTTGTCTCCAGGATCAAAAACATCATAATCTTCTTCAGCTTCAATTCCTGCCATGTTTTAAATAATTAACTTTTTATTTTGTTTATAAAAAAATGGCACTAGCACATGGCTCGATTCTTAACCCGTATAGAAGCCTGAAGAACCCGGTGGCGTGAAGGGAAATAAGCGGAATATTACTGTTCCAAATAATCCATCTACTATTGATGCGGATCAAATTTTACTGTCAAATTTCCAGACTAGGAGCGGATGAAGTGATTGTGCCAGGCTCTGCGCGTCTTACTTTCAAAATAGCGCTCGTTTCAACAACAGACCCAAACAGGACAGTTGTACAGAATCTGGGCGGGCAATCGTTAAGAAAATTTCTATAAAAACTTGAGGGGCAAGAAATATTTTCTTTACACAATGCAGACATATTTTTAACCTATTCTGATCTATGGCTAACCGGGAATGAAAGGGCTGATCTTGCGTTTCAAGGAATCGAAAATGAAGAAGCACTAAAACATAGAATAGGCGCCGCAGATACTAAAGACGGTAAAAAGTATGCAGCTGTAAATTTTGCGTATGGAAATCGCTTTTCCATCCCCTTAGATTTTGAGTTGTTAAAAGCGCATGCACCGTACTTTCAAGGAGCATTAAAAGACAGATTGTCTTGAACTAACTTTTAACGAATACAAACGTGTTATCAAATCATCAGACACCGAAGCAAAGTACAGCATTTCTGACATCTCGTTAGAGTTTGACGTTGTTAGCAACCTGATTTAGCAAAGCTGATTAAGAAACAATATAAGTCAAGATTAGCAATATTTTTACGACAGAGTGATTCATCATACAACATATCCAGAAGCAGGGCAGACACTATATGGAATTTTAGTTTTAGCACCACAGCAAGATCGCTTAAAGGTATTTTATTGCTGTGTGAAGATGAAGAACCGTTCAAAGAGCAAGTGAAAAGTTTTTTTAATCCTAAAATAACGAAAGTGCAATGTACAATTGACGGTTTAGTCCTAACCAAATCTACGCTAGCGGGCTTAGACCTTATCATCATTTTGACGAAATAAGAAAATTGTTTGGGGGTGGGAGGGGTAGAAATCCAACAGCAGACCTAGTGTCTAAAGATTTACATCTTCACAATGTTAGGCTTGATGATTATTTAACAACAAAATACGGTTTATGGATTGACCTAAGGTCAACGGAGGATAATGAGTTGTATGGAAGCGGGGAGAGGAGTGAGAGACGTAATAAACATTCAAATTGATAAAGAAGAAGAAGCCGATAAACCGCTTAATGTACATTTGTTTTTATTATATGATGCGCAGCTGAATATTGGAGATAACAGATTAGAAGAGGTATTATACTAAATTATTTTTCATTTTATAAAAAGCATGTCTGTTAAGGTTTATCCAAATGTGCCTACAGCACCGGAGATGCAAGAGAAGAGATAGCAGGCAATTTGCTGTTATAGAAGCCCTGAAGTAAAAACCTTCAGATTAACCAACATTACACAAATGCAACAAAAACTAGAGCAAGACCTTTCAAAATACAGCAAAACCAAACGAAGGTATTCTGCTGCCTGTAATGCTGTTACATATGTTAATACTGGAGCATCGACTATAAGTGCTCTATCAGCAGGAACGAGTGTTGGTCTCTTAGCAACGGGCATAGGCGCACCGCAGCTTTACCTTAGGAGGTTTGTCTTTAGCTCTCGGCCTGTGTTCATTAGCTGTAAGTGCGGCTGGCAAAAAATTAAAAACTAAACTCCAAAAAGCACACAGCTATGGTTCAACTAATAACGGCTAAACTTAGTTCGTTTAAACTGACAATAAATAAGCGCTTGTTGACTCAAACATCACGGATGAAGAATTTAATCGTTTACAGGCCGATTTTGATGACTACAAAAGACAAAAGTTTGATCTTCAAAGAAAGGCAAGGACAAGTTTTTCTCACAGCCAGACGCCGAGCAAATAAAAAAGGAATGCTTAAAAAAAGTAAACGAGACATTAAACTCTGTTCTAAACAGCTCACATTAACAACACAAAGGTGTTTATACTTTAGTTTATGAGTCAAGCGCAAAAAGACCGTTGATATTGATTCGGATTAATTTTTTTTTTTAATTTAAATAAATATTTTGAGTTAGAAAAGAAACTCAACATGGCTAAGATATATGAGGACAAGACGAATTTTTTGAAGGAATGCTCGAGAGAGAGCGTTTATCAAGAGCACTGAATGATATTGATTTAGAAGTCATTGACCCAACAAACGTACAGGCAAGTGTTGTTCATGCTATTTCTCAAGTTCCAGGCAAACTAAAATAGACCCGCCAGTTAAAGTATGTTAGCTGTTTTAATCGACTATATAACAATAAATGAAGAAAATCTAGAAGTCTGGGTCTCAACTAAACAGCAGACTATTCTTTCTCATAATGACTTAACCGGGTTGGGCAGACGAACTGCTTACACAGTTTGACGCTGCCGCTGAAGAAGCTAAAATGAGAGGCTCTGGTTGGTCAGAGGGCGAAGTCCTAGAGATCAGATTAAAACAGGCTAAGTATGCGCCGATTGTTGGCAAGTCTTACATTCCACTACCTCCAGCATTAGTTGCAAAAAGAGCAGTTCTAAACATAAAGAATACAGACAACAAATGTTTTATGTGGTGTGTTCTTGCAAGGTTGCATTACGCCCGCAAAAACGCAGAGAGAGTGTCTAACTATCACCCTTACATCAATGATCTTAACTTTAGTGGGGTGTCCTTTCCTGTTAGTGTAGACCAAATTGATCAGTTTGAGAACAAAACAACCAATAACTGTTATGTATACACATGGGATGAGGAAACAAATTTGGTGCCAATTAAAGTGTCCAAGAAAGCCAACAATTGGCGAACCAGCCAAAAGTCATGTGGACTTACTCCTAATGTTTTCGCCAGCAGGGCTGCCCCATTACACATTGATACGCACATGAGCAGATTATTGGCGCATACTTCAAAAATTGGGCATAAACAAGAATTCTGTAGAAAATGTTTAACAAGAATGCCATCTGTTCAAGCCGCGAGCGAACATAAGAAACATTGTAAAAGTTCTGTAGACTGTAATACGGAACTAATTACACCTCCACCCGGATCTAAAGTTAGTTTTAAGAACTGGAAACGGATGCAAAATTCACCATATGTTGTTTACGCAGACTTTGAATCACTCATTGTTCCTTATGAAGGGCAGCGCCACAAAAACTTCGAAAAACAGTCTTAATGAGTAATCATCAAATTTGTTCATTTGCCTTCATTATTGTTAGGTCGGATGGCGTTTATTCAGAGCAGAATTATATAGAGGACCAGATGCTGCAGAAACATCTTTAAAACGCATGCAGCAAGTGCGTAACGCCTGTTCTAATAATCTAAACTTATCTGAAATCATAATGGCGCCTGAGACCAACAAACAGTATGACTCAGCCACACATTGTTGGATTTGTGGTTTAGAACTCAGTGAAGAAGCAACAAATCCAAAAGTAAGAGACCATGATCACATTAGTGGAAAGTTCAGAGGAGCGGCGCATAACAAATGCAATCTTCAACTAAAGTTTGAACCAAAGACATGGAAGCTGCCTGTATTCTTTCATAACTTGCGAGGTTACGACTCTCATCTTATAATGAAAGCAGTAGACGATGCTTTTAGGGTGTCATGCATTGCACAGTCATCAGAAAAGTACATGTGTTTCACTTTAAATAACATGTCTTTCTACGACTCTATGCAGCACATGATGGGCTCATTAGAGGCACTGGCTATGTCCTTAAAGTCCTGCCCAATAACGGAAAAATATTTTGACTCAACTCTTGTTAGAAAGGGTGTTTACCCTTATGAATACATGAACAGTTGGGAAAGGTTTGACGAAGATACACTTCCACTAAAGGCGCGTTCTTTTCTAGTCTTAGAGGAAAGGACATCAGTGATTCAGATTACCAGCATGCTCAGATGCGTGGCAGAAGTTAGATTGTAAAACGATGGGAGACTATACATGATTCATATTTAAGGGCAGATGTATGTTTGTTGGCGGACGTCTTTGAAAATTATAGAAAGACCTGCATGAAACATTATAGCCTGGATCCCGCGCATTATATTTCTGCGCCTGGGATGAGTTGGGACGCTTTTCTTAAAGTTTACTGGAGTACAGATTGATTTATTGTCAGATTTGCCAATGATTCAGATGATTGAAAACGGATTGCGTGGAGGAATTAGTATGGCGTCGCATCATTACTGTAAAGCAAACAACAAATACTTGGGCGACTATGATCCGAGTAAAAGGTCTAACTATCTCATGTATTTAGATGCAAACAATCTGTATGGATGGGCTATGGCGCAATCACTTCCATTACGCAACTTCAAAATGTACACAGGCGGTGATCCGAACAATATTCAAAAGGCATTAAAGTGGTTGGGCAGTTTAACGCCCGATCAACAGCGTGGTTTCATTCTAGAAGTGACTTAGAATATCCTCAGGAACTCCATGACCTGCATAATGACTATCCATTAGCAGCAGAAAGTCTATAGATGGATCCAAGAGAAACCACCTAAACTTGTGCCTAATCTTCGAGGCAAAAAAAAATTATGTCTGTCATTACAGACTTCTACAATTTTATTTAAGACATGGTTTGAAGTTGACAGCTGTTCATCGCATAATGCTTTTGACCAAGAACAGTTCATGAAACCATACATCATGAAGAACACAGATCTCAGAAACTAAATCTGCAGATGCTTCAGAAAAAGACTTTTTCAAGCTGATGAAACAACAGCTGTTTTGGAAAGACTATGGAGAACCCGCACAAGCGTAAAAGATGTCAGATTAGTCACCAAAGAGAACGAAGCAATTAAAGCTGACTTCAAAACCTAATTATCAGGACTTTAGAAGATTTCATGATCAGCTTTTTGGCATAATGATGAAAAAAAAAGAAAGTCAAATTAGACAAACTGTTTTTATTGGGTTTACTGTTTTAGAATTATCAAAGCTTTTGATGTTAGAGTTTTCTTTATGACTACTTTAAACCCTCGTATCCTGAGTCCAGAGTACTTTACACAGATACAGACAGTTTTGTTATAGATATTCTACTGAAGACATCTATAAAGACATGGAAATCGAAGTGGCTAAAGGACATGCGGGATGGTACGACACATCTGATTACCTAAAGATTCGCCTTTGCATTCAATTACTAACAAGAAGGTTTTAGGAAAGATGAAGGATGAATTATCTGGAAGGTGATTAAGGAGTATGTTGGTTTAAGGTCAAAAATGTACAGTATTTCGAGCCAGGAGAAAATCATTAAGAAAGCAAAGGGAATATCACGCAGCGTTGTGCAGTCAAACATATCACTGGCAATTACAAAGAAGCATTGTTTGGCAATAAGACTTTTTCATCATGACAACGTAAAACTACGATCTAATTCTACATGAGATCAACACAACAGTTGTAACAAAGAAGTCATTAGATAGAACAACACAAAACGGGTGTTTGTTAATCCAGAGTTTTCATATGCAATTGGGCACTGGAGAACCGTCAATTAATTAAAGCGGAACTGTGTCTGGCGGAATTATCTGCAGTTCTTCCTTCACAAAAGATCTTTGAGGAGCTGGTTGTTTTGTTGTGTCAGTTTCTCGTAAATAATACACGGGCGGATTCATCTTTACAATTCTTTTTTTTTCAAGGTTAAATAAACTTCTTTTGCCTGTGGAGGCCCTTCTGTTTGGTAAATTTTTCCTACTTTAACCCAACTAATGTTTATAAAACTTTTTTAAAACTTTATTGTTTTTTTTTTTATTTTGTATGGTTTTTGGGCCCCTTTAAAATTTTCATTTTTTTGGCCGAAAAAGGGGGCATCTTTAACCCTTTCGGGGTTTTGGAAGTTGTCAATGCCCTGTGAATGGTAAAAATTTTTTTTGGGCTAACTGGTTTTTTAAATTTTAACTATTTTGATTGTGCTGGATTGTTTCAAATTTTCTCTGTTTTTTAAAAAAATTTTTGATTAATTGGTTTAAATTCTTTCTCACAATTTGTCTGCGGGGGGTAATTTGTGGCCCCTTTATATCTTTGGGAAAAGAAAAAAAGCCCTTTTTTTAAATTGGCCCCAAATTTTGATCTTAACATGTCAAAGATTATGGTTTTCTTTTTGGTTAATTCGGGGTAAATAAAAGTCCATTTGAGGGTTTGGGTTTTTTGGAGTTGTGGTTCACAAGGGGGTTTGTTTGGGAGGTAAAATAATTTGAAAACCCTTTTTTTGATAAATTTTTTTTTTTTTCCACTGTGTGGCTTAGTTTTTAATTCTTGATCCCTTCCAAATTTTTTGGGGCAAAATAGTTTTTTATTTTTTTTTCGAAATTTTTTAGGAAAAAAAATCCAGGGTCTTACAAAGAAATAAACAAATTTCTTCACTTTTTTTTTTCGGGGTTTTAAAATCACGTTTGGGGGGGAAATTTGGGGACCGGTTGTTTCAAAATTTTGTTTTATTGTTATAACATCTTTAAAATTAAGCGATGCCCTTTTTTAGGTGTTTTTTAAAAATTTGAAGTTTGCTTTTATGGGTTTGGACTGTGTTTCCTAGCTTGTTAGGTCTTTTTTTTTCTGGTACCCCGAGTTTATAAATGCAAAATTATTCCTAAAAACAGGATTAAAGGGGTATTTTTGGAGTGGGGATTTTTTATAAATGTATTTTTTTTTACATATTTTTTTCGGGAATTTTTTGTTTTAAATAAAAATTTCGTAAAAAACCGAAGTAAAATGTAAAAATTAGTTTGCTAATCTCAAATTGTTTAAAAGATTGCGGGTTTTAAATTTTTAAACAAGCTTTTCCAAGCTTAAACCCTACACTAGACCCCCTAACACAGAATGGTAAAAAGGTTAGAAACATTTTTTCGGGCTCATTTTTGAAAATAAATAATTTAATTATTAAAAAAATGAACAGTGAGATCTCCTACACTAAAAAAGCCCTAAAACCTTCCTGAATTATGAATGACCAATTTGAGCCAAAGCTATTTTCCCCAAAAAAGGAGGGGTTTATTTTTTGGCAGCTGGGGGAAAACAAAAATTTCCAAAACTGAATTCAATTGAACTTTTCAACAGATTGCCAAAAGACTTTTATAAAGTTATAACGGGTTTAAAAGGCCGGGGGTCTAAAAATGGTGAAAAGTGTGGGGAAACGGTTCTTGTTTTTTCACTAAACTGTCAGTGATTTGCCCCATTGATTCTGAACAAGTCTTCGTATGATTTAACGAAAGACCCAGTTTTAAAAAAAGTATTAGAGTCTCTAGGATGTGATTTATACTTAATTTGGAACATTGTTTTGCCTTTAATCAGGGGTAATAACTTTTAACTATGATTTTTTTTTCCCTTCAAATAAACAGCGGGAAAACATCAAAACCCCAGGTGGGAAAAACCAACCCCGAAAATCAGCAGAAAACCTAAAATCGGGTGAAGGCCCATTAAAAATCCTGGGCGTGTTGAAGCAGGAAAAAAAATTACAGATGGAACAACAAAAAAATTATGTTCAAAAATATGACCATCATGAAACATAACCCCGCCAACGCAGAAAAAAGTTGATTCAAAGCCCCTAAAAAAACTCCTGTGAACAAAGGGCACCAAAGCTTAAAGGAAAATTGAACTAAAACTGTTGCCCTTTTTGGCGCCCCTTGCTGCTGTTGGGGGGGGTTATTAGGGTAAAAAATTTACCAATGGCAACAGAACGAAAGCTATCAAAAAAATCGAGCCATAAATCAAAAAAAACCCGACGCCAAAAACCCCAAAAAGAAAGCGTCTTTTTATCATTATAATGGGAAAAATATTTTTAGAATAATTTTAAATTTTTTAAAAAAAAAAGTCAGGGGTATTTAAAAAGATGGGTCAATAAAAAAAGACATGGGTCTAAAAGGGCATTTCCTAGACCGAATTGTAATCAAAGCGGGTTTTCTTCGGATGTAAACCCTTTCCCTTTGATCTATGAGAGAACGGGGCAAGATATCCCCAAAAGAGACCGTTTTTTGGCTGGTGTCTAATCAGACAAACTATTTAAAATTAAAAATTCTTGTATTTTTTTTTAAAATTATAATACTTTTTTAAAGAAATTGGTTGACTTTTAGGTGACTTTGCTATGTCTTAGGTTAACTTTGGGGAAGAACTTAGGGTGACTTGGGTAACTTTTAAAAAGTTAAGTAAGAACTTGAAATGACTTAGGTACTTGGAATTTAACCCTTTAGGATGACTTTGAATGACTTGAGGGGTGACTTAAGTAAGAACTTTTTGGGAAAGCTTAAGGATGACTTTTTGAATGACTTGAGGATACTTTAAATGACTTGAGGATGACTTGGAAAAATTGAGGGTGACTTTTGAATGACTTGAGGGTGATTGTGAATGATTTTAGGTGATTAAGTGTGCGTGCGTTGGGGGGGGGGGGGGGGGGAGTCGTGCGTGGGTGGGGGGGGTGCGCGGAGTTCCCCCCTTAGTGTCCCCCACTAGCAAGTAAGGCATACCCAGCCCTCTTGCTATATAAATGGCGTTTTCCCCATGAAGGGTTTTTTTAGCAAGGGGGTTTTTTTCCGCAGCCCCTTTTCTGCTAAATAAGGGTTCACACTGAAGGGTATTTAAGAAGGGATTTTTCCGACCCCTTGCTACATAAAAAGGCGTTCACCGCTGAACGGTTATTTTTAGCAAAAAGGATTTTACCGCAGCCCTCCTTTTACTTAAATAGGCGTTCACCGATGAACGGTTTTTTTTAGCAAAACATTTTACGCAGCCCTCTGCTCGAAAATAAGGCGTTCCGCAGAACGGTATTTAAGACAGTCAGCAAGGTAAATCACCCCAGGTTCCCCCCCCAAAAAAGGTTTATTAATTTCCTTCTTGCCAAAAAAAAAGTTTTTTACCCCTTTTTCCCTCCAGGTTGGGAATCCCGTAGTTAGTACACCCGCCATTGTATTTTTTAAGATTTTATAATGAAAATGGTGGCTACCCTCCTCCCATACTAGTAAGTATTTAAGGGGGCTGCCTACCCTATTAGTTTTGCCAAAATTTGAAAAACGCCCTTCAGTTGATAAAAGGGGAAATTAAAAAGGGAGTAAACGGGTTTTTGAATTTGAAAAGTAAAAAGTAAAACACATCTTAATAAAATCAGCTTGCCATGAAACTAAAATTTTAGTTAACAATCAATAAGTCTGCATGCGAATCAGTCGTGTTTCCCCCGCCCTTTAAAAAATGAACGCCCTGTTTTTTTTAAAAATGGCTTTGCTGTCTCAAGCCCTCCCAACAATCAAAGCGTGATGGTTTGTTTTTTTGGCCGACTTTCGAACAAAACTCACGATAGCCAAAACGTATTAAAACTGCTGTATCTTTGTCAACAAAATTTTTCTTCAACAAGCCCCCCAAACCTTAAGTACACAATTCTGTTTTCGGTAAACCGGGTTTTTAAAAAAAACACACCCACCGACGTACCCGTCTGCTCGTCTAACTGTCGCGAAAGAATGGTGGGTTTCCTAGCATGTGAGCCCCAGAAGCATACGCTTAACTCGATGATTGGCCCGGCTGTGACAGGCCCCCCAAGCGGGGGAGTGTTGGTGATGTCATTGGGCATGGCAAGGGGGCAGGAAAGGGGGGGGTAGGGAGGGAGTCGGCAGTATTAATTTTTTTGGGCCGGAACAACCCGCAATGTAGAAGGGAGCACGCCACCCTAGGGGGGGTTTTGCTACTGTAAACCGGGGGGCACATTTTTTTAAATAGTGCGTTGTTGTGGGTGTGTGGGGGTTTTTGAGTGTGTTTGTGTGCGTGGGATGAGCGTGTGTGTGTGGCGCGTGCGTTCATGCGTTTGCCCCGTAGTTTGTTTTTAGATAAACGTTTTTTTTGGTTATTGCGTCTTATTGCGAGAACGTAAAATGCGCTTGCGTTGTGTGTGTGTGGTGTGTGGTTTGTGTAGCCCCCTCTCTGTTGTCTGTCTGTCTCTCTCTCTTCTCTCTTCTTGTCGTCTGTTGTTGCGGGATTTCTTTTCTCTTCCGCCACAGGAAAAGGCGGTTTTTAGGCCACTTTCGCCCAAAAACTCGGTGGTGAAGCAGTGGTCGAAAAGGGGTTTCCTGTTCTCTGGGTGCTTAAGTCAAGAATGACAACCCCAAAACAAGCAAGTTTGTCCCCGCGGTGAAAAGGA